>JXCR01144930.1:148043-219276 GCA_002079205.1 Phalaenopsis hybrid cultivar | reverse complement strand
TATATATATATATATATATATATATATATATATATATATATATATATATATATATATATATATATATATATATATATATATTCCATTAATTTAAGAAAGAAGTTTTACATCTAATACAAGGAAGAGAAGAAAGTTCTCCCCTTATCAAAAAAACAAGCTCTAAAGCAGGAAGTACATCAATCTTTGGCATCATAGAAGTTGCACCTTAGGAAGCTAGCCAATTTGCACACCTATTACCTTTCCTTAGAATATGACTCAAAATAATTTGTATGTTGTGAGTGGCTTTCATATAGGTAATTTTTTTGAAAAGAGAGACCAAGAACCAAGGTGGAGAAAGGTTGTCCTTTAACATTTGAACCGGCCAAGTGGAGTCCAGTTCCAAGTTTAAATGATTCCATCCCATAACAGCAGCAATATTAATGGCCCAGGCAATAGCTAAAGCTTCAGCATTTAATGCATTAATGGCTACCATAGAAGACTTAAAATACAAGAGGCATTTCCTAAAGTGGTTTCTGAAAATTCCCTCAATGCCAACACTTTTCCTCATGAAACTACCATCAGTGTTGATCTTTATCCATGGGTGAATGAGTATTCTCCAATGAAGAAGAGTAATGTTTAAAGGAGATGGGGGTGGGATCTTTGGATCCTTGAAGCAAGACCATTCATAGTCTATAACTTTGTAGCCCATAAAATTAATTACTTAAAGATATAAGCATGATAATAGATGCTGATTTGAGCAGAACTAGTGACATTGCCATCATATTTGTTGTTATTCCTTGCCATCCATATGAACCAAGTAATAATGAATGGAATTATATTAACATAGTTTGCTTTCCAGATTCTCCAACAGTCAATAAAATTATCACAATGAAGTAGGTGAGATGGGAGATGGAGTTTGGAAATAACCTGTAACCAGACCTCTTTTGCAACAGGACAGGGGAAAAACAGATGAGAAAATGATTCCTCATGATGGCAGCATAGATTAAATTTTGATGGGTCTTTTAACCCCTTAAGTTTGAGGATGTCATCATTAGGAATAATTTTATGGAAGCATCTCCAAGAAAAAAAATACATATAGGGGCTATGATATTTCACCCACATGACCTAACCATAATCTTGTGAAGGCCAAGTATGTAAAGTGTAATAAGTAAACTTGGTAAGTGAGATATGATGAGGATTTTTTTGTCACAATTCTGTCAAGAGTATATGGAGTTACAGGAATTTTGGTGATTTGATGCATCTGTTCTGGGTCCACCATAGAAGCCAGCATATCTTTGTTCCAGTGCTGACCAGTCCAACAAAGCTGAATTGGAAGGCTGAGAGATGAATCAAAACTTATAGGTGGATCCAACTTACCATCAAGTAACCAATTGTTCAACCAAAAATCAACTTAACCTTCCCCAACTTCCCAAATAAATAAATCTTCAACAATAGTTCTGACTTTGAGAAGTTCAGATCAAATTCTAGAATCCCCAGTTTTCTTAAGTATGGTTGTTGGATGGGAATGTTTACAGTACTTCATCTTCATGAAATTAGCATGTAGAGAATTTTGTGCTCTGAATTTGATCCATCATATGCAGTAGAAAATATCATGTAGATGTTGGAAGGATTTCATACCCAACCCCCAGCAGATAGAATGAGACATAACTTATCCTGTTTAAACTAGTGAGCTTGTTTGTGCTTCCCTTCCCACAGAAACTTGTTAAGCATCACCTCCAAAGCCTCTAGGTACTCTTTTTCATTTTCAGCATTTGCATGATGTACATAGGAAAATAGAAGAGAATACTTTTCACTAATGTCAATCTTCCCCCTGTGAGAGATAAGCATTGGTCCAGCATGAGATATGCCTAGAGACTTTAGAGACTACATCATCAAATTAAGCTTACTTTTTCCTCCCCTTGATTAACTGCACCCCAAGATACAAAAGTGGGCTAACAACAAATTTGAATCTAGTGTAATCCTTGATCCACTTCTTGGTAGCTGCAGGAATATGTTTGCTGAAGATAAGTTGACATTTGTTATGATTCAAAGAGAGACCAGAAATCTATTGAAAAAGGTTCAGCAGACTAAACACCTTCTTTACAGCAGGCTTGGAAGCCTTAGAAAATAAAATAATATCATCTTCATAGCTTAAATGACTTATGGAAAAGTTGGCTTTATTGGCAAATCTAAGTTACTCTTTATCAATAAAGTGCTGATTGAGAAGCCTAGAAAGAAAGTCCATTGCCAAAATGAAAATATATGGAGATATGTGGTCTCCTTGTTTATTGCCTCTAGAAGCTTGAAACAACCCTTGAGAATTACCATTAACTAGGATAGTGTAATAATTATTATGTAGCCATATTTGGATCACCTGACATAAGAAGTCCTTGAATCCTCTTGCTTTAAGTACTTCCAAAATGAAATTCCTGTTGATAGTATCATAAGCTTTTGAAACATCAAGTTTGTACACACCTGCATGGCTTGCCAATATCCAAGAAAAGCTCTTGAGTGAGTAAGACATTGTCAGTAATTTGTCTTCCTGCAACAAAGGTAGATTGGTTAGGAGCAATCAACAAAGGCAAATGTGGTTTTAATCTAAACACCAATGGCTTGCTAATGAGCTTAGAAAACACAGTCGTAAGAGATATTGTCTTAAAATGATCCCAGATTGATTTTGTTCTCCTTTAAGAATGAAAGTAATGGTGGAAAGAGCAAAATACTTTGGCATGTCAGCCCCCATGAATAAAGCTTGGACAGCCTCCACAATCTCCCCTTTCACAATTGACCAAGCTTTTTATAGAAGGTGGAGGTAAACCCATCAGCTTCTGCACCTTTATCACCATCAATTGAACATAAAGCTTGCCAAATTTCATCTTCAGAAGGAGCAGATGTTAAATCCAGACTATTAATATCAGAAAATCTGTCATTAAGAAGGCCTGGATTGAAATACTGAAGGATTGAAAACTTAGGACAAGACGGAAGAGTCTGAAAAGGATTTATAGCATTTTTTGTATATGGTCAGCATCCTGAATCCAACAGTCATTACTATCTTTGATATTCAAAATGGTAATAAAATGTCTTCTTTGTTTAAAACATGCATGATAGAACTTTGTATTTCTGTCCCTATCAACAATTTTTTTAGTGTTGTCTTTTGTTTATAGAATTGTTCCTCCCAATAAGTAGCTCTAAGAGGGTTTGCATTAGCCTTGACAAGTATTTGTTCATCAGTGAGACCTAACTGAAGGTTCAGTTCTGCCTCCTTAATAGCTTGTTAAGCCTCCTCAACCTTTAAAGTTAAATTTACAAAATAGTTCCAATTCCAAGATGTTAGGTGCTTAGACACTGCCGTCTAAATTTGCCACAATCTGATCCAAGGAGGTACAGAGTTGTCAGGAAGCCAAACAAATTGTAAGAAGGGAAAAAAATCAGGATGTTCCACCCAAACATTAAAAAATCTAAAGCTTGGAATGGGAAAGGATTGAGTAGGGGAAATAGATATCAACAAGGGTCTATGGTCTGAACAAAGGTAAGGTAGATGTGATACTGAAGTAATGAAGTTGGTTTCCAGCCAAGCATGATTGACTAGAAATCTATCAATTCTTTCATGAAGTATTCCTCTCTTCTATGTAGCAAGTATCCCTTGATGTGGAAGTTTAGAAAGATCAGTGCTCTTGATGTTATCAGTAAAGAGAAGCATTTGATTAATATCAACAAGTTTCCCACCCCAATTCTCATTCAATCTAGCCACACTATTAAAGTCCCCACCAATAATCCAAGGCCCTTTGACAAAAATTTTTAGCTGATGAATTTCCTGCCATAACCTAGCTTTTTCTCTTGCAGAACTACCTACATAAATAAATGTAGCCTCAGTATGGAGGATGTCCCATTGCATAGAAAAATGTATAAACTGAGTCTGATTGTCCAAGAGCTGAACATTGACCACCTTCCTATAGAAAAACCTGATTTTATTATTTAAATTATTTAGACAAAAGAACTTAGGGAACTAGTTTAGGAATCAGTTGGGGGTGCTATGCATCAGGGGTTCCAAAATGGAAAACCACAGCAAATTATGCTTCTTAACTAAGTTCCTAAGTCTTATCAGGGAATTTGGATCAGAAATCCCCTAACATTCCAACAAAAAAGCTTTATCATAGTGAGTGTAGAGAATGCCTCACAATTGCCTTACCAGATAGTAAAGCTATCTGTCCAGGCCCAATATGTAAAATCTGATAAGACTAGGGTAATGATATACCTAAAATATATAGTGTTCTTAGACACATTTTTATACCTATTTTTGAGATATTGCTCTTTAATGGGAGGTATTTTTTTGTTTTTCTTGCAGATACAAGTAAAAATGGAAAAAAATGCTTAAAGGAGTGAAAAAGGATCAAATTTTGAAAAAAAAGGTGAAAAATTGTGCAAAAACGTTTTGGCGCCTAAGCGCCCCATCCGATGCTTAAGCATCGGTTAAACAGAGAAGGCCACGCCCCAGGCTTAAGCGCCGGTGGCAGTTACTAGACGAGTAAAATCGGTTTTAAGAAATTTTGAAGAGGTTTTTGAGGGACACATTGGCTTAATAGGTGGTTGTAACTATGGACGAAATTTATCATGAAAAGATGCGTCTCTTGGGCAAATACATTGAATCAAGACACATTTTGAAGAGATCTCAAGGCACCTCTTGGAAAACTATAAAAGAAAGAAGAGAGGACTTAGAAAAGAGTTCTGAAAATATTGGCAAGTTTTGAAAGTTCTTCTATGGGGAGTTAGTTTGAAGAGATTTTCAGGAACCACTTTTTATTAACTTTATCCTTTTTGTTATTTTGTTTTGAATTATTGTAAAAGAGAAGAGATTCAAAGGAACTTCAAGATTTTGGTGGAGGACTTGAGATAAGTTTTTATCTTTTTGTTTTAGACTACCTTTGGTTTTAATCGAGACTTGTTGCTGGTTTGACAATGATTTCTTCTTTTAAACTAAAGTGTGGTTTTGTTTTCTCAATGGATTTTGAGTAGTTTCCTTATCTTCTTAAAATGATAAGTAATTAAGTGTTGGATGGAAGTTGTGGAGAGTATTGATCTTTAAAGCTTCTTAAAATGATAAGTAATTAAGTTTTGGATGGAAGTTGTAGAGAGTATTGATCTTTAATATTGGAAAAAGTTATGATGATTTAAATCCATGCACTTCCTTTACTTCTTGATTTGGCAAATCCATATGTTAAAATTTGTTGTGAGAACATGTAAGAACCGGGTTGGTATTTTCTCAGTCAAAAATTGGAAAGAATCACATGAGTTTGTATGAATTAGAATGAGTTCATATGATTGAGTGCAAATAAATAGGAAAATATTCATTGATGGGTGTAGAGTTAGAGGACTTTAAAGTGTCAGGTTAAAGCCCCCAACTTGGTTTATTGTTTTAGGTTCTGATACGAGAATTTTAGCCCCCAGGTGGAGGGAATCTACGGAACTTTAGAGTGAAAGTGAGAGCTAGTATCTTCCCTGCCTAGCCGGTCTTCAGAACTATTCAAACTTTAAATTAGCCAATATTCTGTATAGCATCTNTATATATATATATATATATATATATATATATATATATATATATATTAGCATTGCTTTCCAAATGATTTTTAATTTCACTTTTCATATGTAGAAGATTATTCAGTACCATCATTTCCCAAATGATTTCAAAAACTGGAAGCCTAGCAGGAATAATCATAGTGTCAAACCCAGCTTAGTTTTTTTAGCATCCCCCTTAGCATGGCTGGTTGAAGGTAAATATAGATGACAACTTTCCAAATGTAATGCTGGTGTTGGGGGAGTCTTTAGAAATGACCATGACAATTGTATACTCTACTTTACTGCTCCTACATTGGCTCTTGATTCTTTGGAGGCAGAATTCAGAGCAATTTACTGGGCTATTAGAATTGCTCAGCATTGTCATTTAGGACCTCTAATTGTAGAAACTGTATCCAGTGTTTGCATCAAAATTGTACTGAATGAAGAAGCTCCTCCTTGGAATTTTCTCAGATGGAATATCCAACTAAAGACACTTTTAAACTTTTGTAGGGTGGAATTTAAGCACATCTCTAAGGAGGGCAACTGCCCTGCCCATTGGCTGGCTTCCTTGGAAGGAAAACATAACAGATTTTTGTTGGGATTGATCCTCCCTCACATTTATCCCTTCTACTTAATGGAGATAATCTGACTATCCCTTCTTCTTATATATATACTCTATCTTCCAAACTATAATACCATGTAACTATTTTAAAGTTTTTTCTAATGAATTTGGTACTAAGTACTTCACAGTGAGTACTCCTTAGTAGCCTTTTAGGATATATATATATAAATATATATAAGGGGGGGCATATCTCCTATTCTTAACAGGTTGACTAAATTATTTGATAACATTATCTCTACTAGTATTTTTGAGATTGGTTTTCAGGGACCAGCTTTCACTTGGAGAAGGGGGAAAATCTGGGAGAGATTTGATAGATTTCTAGTGAATAACCTCTGGTTCCAAAACTACATGCTTATGTTACACATCTCAGTTTAGTGGGATCTAATCACAGACCTTTATTGCTTAGCATTACTTGTAGTCCACCCATTGGTAGACCTCTCTTTAGGTTTCAAAATATGTGGGTGGACCATCCTAATTTTCTTAATCTAGTTAAAGATAACTGGGGTGGTGTTAACCATACTGAACCCCTCTTTAATATATGGTATTTGCAGAAAAAGGTAGCCAAAGATCTTAAGCATTGGAACTGGAATAAAGTTGGTAATGTCTTTAAGAATGTGGAGGTAGCTGAGAAACAATTGGCACTATTGAAAGCTGGATTGGAAACTGGTGAATCTGATGAAGCTTCTCTCTTAGCTGGAGCTGAGAAAGTTCTTATGTAAACTNTTTTAGGACAAAGATATGATAAAATTTTCAAATTTATTTACTATGCTAGTAAAACTCTTAATGAAACTCAAACTAATTATAGAACAACTGAAAAAGAGTTATTAGCAATAGTATATGCCTTTGATAAATTTAGATCATATTGTATTGGAACTCATTGTATAGTGCATACAGATCATTCTGCTATTAAGTACTTAATGAAAAAGAAGGACACTAAACCGAGACTTATAAGATGGATTCTTCTTTTACAAGAATTTTATTTTAAAATAGTATATCGGAAGGGAACTGTAAATCAAATTGCTGATCATTTGTGCAGGTTTGAATTAGAAAAACCACTCTATTTTGAAAAAAAAATTAATGAACATTTTCTAGATGAAAAATTGTTCACTGTAAATGAGTGGTGTATTCTATGGTATGCCGACATTGTGAACTTTACTGTTAGTGATCTTAAACCCTATGGAATTACATACCAACAAATGAGAAAATTTATTTCTGAAGCTAAGAGCTTATTTTTGGGATGACCCATTTTATATAAAATAAGAAAGGATCTCATTCAAAGATGTGTACCATTAGAAGAAACTTATGAGATTATCCAAAAATGTCATAATTCTAATTTTGTGGGACATTTTGGTGTTGAAGATGTGTACCATTAGAAGAAACTTATGAGATTATCCAAAAATGTCATAATTCTAATTTTGGAGTGTACCATTAGAAGAAACTTATGAAATTATCCAAAAATATCATAATTCTAATTTTGGGGGATATTTTGGTGTTGATAAAATAGCATACAAAATTCTACAATCTGGATTTTTTTGGCCTACAATTTTTAGAGATGTCATTGCTTATATAAAATTTTGTGATAGATGTCAAAGAGTAGGCAATATTTCTAGAAGAAATGAGATGCCCCTCAATTATATGCTAGAAGTTCAATAGTTGTTGTTTAGGGATTAGATTTCATGGGACCATTTATACCATCTTTCAAAAATTTATATATTCTATTAGCAGTGGACTATGTATCCAAATAGATAGAAGTTGTTGATTTACCTCGATGTGATGCTGAAAGTGTTGCAAAATTTTTGAAAACAAACATATTTTGTAAATTTGCGATGCCGAGAGTTATCAATATTGATGGGGGAAGTCCTTTCAGAAATGACATTATGGAGAAGTTATTAAAGAAATATCATATAATTCATACGATTGTTACTGCTTATTATCTTCAGACAAGTGGTTTGGTTGAATTATCCAATCGGGAAATTAAAAGAATTATGGAAAAATCTGTGAAATCCAAAAAAAATAGATTGGTCAGTCAAACTTGACTATGTTTTGTGGGATTATAGGAATGCATATAGAACTCCTATAGGAATGTCCTCATCTTTTCTAATATTTGAGAAGGCTTGTCACTTACCAGTTGAACTTGAGCATAAAGCATATTGGGCTATTAAAGAGTTCAATTATCACCAGTTGAACTTGAGCATAAAGCATATTGGGCTATTAAAGAGTTCAATTATAATTTAAAAGATTCTGGTGAGAAAAGATTATTGCAATTAAATGAGCTTGAAGAGATAATGAATGAATCTTATGAGAGTGCTAAGATTTACAAAGAAAAGATAAAAATGTGGTATAATTAAATGAGCTTGAAGAGATAAGGAATGAATCTTATGAGAGTGCTAAGATTTATAAAGAAAAGTTGAAAGTGTGGCATGATCAAAAAATTCTTACTAAAAATTTTCAGTCACGGCAATAAGTTTTGCTATAAAATGCAAGGTTAAGATTTTTTCCAGGCAAACTTAAGCCCAGGTGGATGGGCCCATTTGTTGTGATAAAATTTTATCCTTATGGAGTTGTGGATACTAAAAATCCTAATACTGATAATTTTTTTAAAGTGAATGGAAATAGACTGAAACCCTATTATATAGGGGATCGGCACAAATATAAAGACGGAATGATGTTGGGTCAACCAGAATGAGCACCGGTTACGTCAGGCTGATGACGTAAAACCAAGTGCTTCGTGGGAGGCAACCCATAGTTATCTATGTATTTTTGCTTTGATTGTTATTTTGTGTCTGATTAAGAAATTTGAGGTATTATGTTTTAGTTTATTATGTGCTAGTAATGATTTCTACACTTGATTTAGTGACCTAAACATGTTAGAATGAGAATTTGGACATTAAGTTGACTGATGCAAAAATGTGCGCTGGCGCTTAAGCGCCAGATCCGGCGCTTAAGCACGGCAATTTAATCACATGTGAAAATTTTGATTTTTAGAAGCTGTAACTGCAAATTAGTTGGTATAAAAGTGTCTTGGCAGTTTCTAGTCTTGCCTAAAAGTTATGAGGGGGAATTAGGCCTATAAATAGAAGGGGTTTGTGAAGGAATTTTACCCCGAATTATTTTTAGCCCTAAAAGTCTATAAAAGAGAGAGANGTTGCAAAATAAGGAAATATAAGTAAAAAGTACCATCAGAACTATTGTTATATTGTGCATAAGCATTAAGTCAAGATCAAATTTTTGGCGCCGTTGACGGGGAATAAAATTAAGTGAATTTATATTTTCAGAGAGTCTTATTTAAACTTTAAATATTATATCTTGATTTGTATGTTTTATTTTATTTTATTTTATTTTATGTCAGGGTATGCGGTAGTTCAGGTTCTGAAGGACTAGTGCCCTACGATTCTGAATTAGAAAGAACTATTAGAAAAATAAAAAAAATCAAAAAAATTAAAAATCTTGAAAAATAAAAAAAATTAGAGAAATGGCAAACCAAAATAATCAAAATGCTTAAATTCATCCAGAGTTTAGACCTTTAAGAGATTATGCCAACCCTATTGTCGATGAACTTCATTGTAGTATTCAAAAACCTACTGTAGTGGTTAATTCATTTGAGTTTAAACCTGCTATTATCTAAAAGGTATCAAATAACCAGTTTAGGGGATCACCAACTGAAGATCCAAATTTACATTATACCAATTTTCTACAATTGTGCGCTACATTTAAAGACGATGGTGTTTCAGATGATGTCATAAGACTTAGGTTTTTTCTTTTCTCACTGAGGAATAAAGCTAAGATGTGGTTGAATTTGTTAGCACCTAGATCTATCAGAACTTGGGGTGATTTAGCACAAAAATTCCTTGTTAAATATTTTCCACCATCAAAATCTGCAAAGCTTAGAAATGATATTACAACTTTTAATCAATTTGAAGGGGAATATATTTATGAAGCATGAGAATGATTTAACATACTCTTAAAAAAGTGTTCACATCATGCTATACCAAATTGGTTAATCATTTAAACCTTTTATAATGGATTAATTGGTTCTCTTAGATCTATTATTGATGCCACTGCTGGTGGTTCATTGATGTCAAAATCATTTCATGACGCTTATGTTTTAATTCAAGAGATGGATACCAATAATTTTAAATGGCCTTCTGAGTGGGTGAATCTAAAGAAAGTGGCCAATATTCATGAAACTGATGCATTTACTATGTTAGCAAATCAAGTTGTTGCAATTTCAAGGAAGTTAGATCAATTTAGAATCAATTTTTCTCAACCAATTTCCATGATTTTAGAGAATTCATTAAGCCAAATGGTACATTCTCAAACATCATTAGAGACTTTGAATGCCATAAATAAAAAATAGAATAACCTATATTCCAATTATTATAACCTAGGTTGGAATAACCATCCGAACTTTAACTGGAATAACAATTTGGGTGGTAATTACCAGCAATGGGGGAAGAACCAAGTAAACCCTTTGGGAAACTGGAACAACCAAGGGAATAATAATTATAGATCTATTTATCCTTCAGGAATCAATAGTAATACATAATTTAATGAGAAGAAGTTGTTTATAGAAGAAGTGGTGTTACAAATCGGTAATTAGTTACAAAGTCAAGGAGCTACAATTAGAAATATTGAGAATAAACTTGGGCAAATTGCAAGTTCATTAAGTAATAGATCCCAAGGAACACTTCCTAGTAATACTGAATCAAATGCAAAAGACCAAGAAAAAGAACAAGTTAAAGTTTTACAACTTAGAAGCGGAAGAGAGTTGGAAGGTAGGGTTCAAAAAGAGATTGAAGTAGAGAGAGAACAAATTGAAGAATCAAAATAGGACGCTCCGAGAGATTCTGAAAGACCTATTTCTCTTCTAAAAATTGATTTAGAAAAACCACCACATCCATTTCCTCAGAGACTTTGACAATAAAAGTTGGATAAGAAATTTTCAAAATTTCTTGAAATATTTAAGAAGCTTAGAATCAATATTCCATTTCCTGAAGCCTTAGAACAAATGTCAAGCTAATGTAAAGTTTATGAAGGATATTCTCAACAGAAAAGGAAGTTTGAAGATAATGAGTCAGCTACACTTAGAGAGGAGTGCAGTGCTATATATTTAGAAGAAACTTCCTAAAAAGCTCAAAAATCCTTAGCTTCATAATTCCATGTGCGATAGGAAACAAATTTTATGGGAAAGCTTTATGTGATTTAGGTGCAAGCATTAACCTTATGTCATTATCAATATTTACAAAATTAAGATTAGCAGAAATAACCCCTACTACTATAACTCTGCAATTAGCAGATCGTTCAATAACGTTTCCTAAAGGAGTTATAGAAGATGTCCTAGTGAAAGTGGATCAATTTGTCTTTCTTATTGATTTCATTGTGCTAGATATGGAGAAAGATAAAGAGATACCTATCATTTTGGGGAAACCTTTCCTAGCCACAGGAAGAGCAATAATAGATGTGCAGAAAGGGGAATTAACAATGTGCGTCAGTGATCAAACTATTACTTTTAACATTTCAAAATCAATGAAATACCATGCAAAAGGTAAAGTTGATGAATGTTATAGAATGGATGTTACAAGATATCTGAGCGAATGTCATTTCAAGACTACTTATGAAGAAAAATTTGAAGAAAAGATTTGGAACATGTGAAAAAAGATGAATTAGATCAATGTGTAAAAACCTTTTTAAGGAAGATTCAAGTTATGTTCTAGAAAGTTTTGAAATTTTGGACACGATAGATAAAGACAAATCATTTTTACACTATTGAAAAACCTCCAGAACTTGAGTTAAAATTACTTCCTGAACATTTAAAATATGCCTTTGTAGGAGATTCCTCTACTTTACCTGTTATAATTTCCTCGAAATTAATAAAGGAAGAAGAAGAAGAGCTAATGAAAATTCTAAAAAATTTTAAGAAAGCCTTCAAATGGACAATTACTGTTATTAAAGGAATCAGTCCTTCAATTTGTATGCATAAAATTAATCTAGAAGAAAGCTGCAAACCCAGAGCTGATCCACAAAGGAGTTTAAATCCTGTTATGAAAGAGGTTATTAAGAAAAAATATTTAAGTGGTTAGATGCTGGAATTATTTACCCTATTTCAGATAGTGCATGGGTTAGTCCAATTCAGTTTGTTCCTAAGTTGCTGGAATTATCTACCCTATTTCAGATAGTGCATGGGTTAGTCCAATTCACTGTGTTCCTAAGAAGGGAGGAGTAACTGTAACTGTGAATGAGCATAATAAGTTAATACCTACTAGATAAGTTACAGGGTGGTGAATATGCATTGATTATGGGTGATAAATATGTATTGATTATAGAAAATTAAATCTTGCCACTAGGAAATATCATTTTTTGCTCTAGATCAAATGCTGGATAGACTAGCTGGGCATAAATACTTTTATTTTCTGGATGGATATACCGGTTATCATCAAATTCAAATATCTCCTAAGGATCAAGATAAAACATCATTTACCAGTCATTATGGTACTTTTGCTTTTAGAAGAATGCTCCTTAGTTTATGTAATGCCCCTACTACATTTCAAAGATGTATGATGGCAATTATTTGTGATTTAATTGAAAAAGGGATTGAAGTCTTTATGGATGACTTTTCAGCATTTGGAACTTCATTTGACTCATGTTTAGAACNAGGATTTAATAGTAACACTCAATTTAAGGAAAAGAAGTTATCTATGGAAGAGATGACACTAAACATGGGTCAAAAAATGTAGAATCAAGGAAATCAATTACAAATTCAAGGAAACCAGTTACAAAATTAAGGAACTGCTATCAAGAATATTGAAAACCAATTGGGGCATATCGCTACTGCGCTTAGTAACCGGACATTGGGAACTTTTCCTAGTACTGTGGAATTAAATCCTAAAGATCAAGGAAAAGAATAGATAAGAGCAATACAATTATGAAGTGGAAAAGAATTGGAAACAAGAGTGCAGAAAGAACCAGCAACTGAAAAAGAGAAAGTAGATACAGAGAAAGAAAAGGATCATGAATACCCCGATTTAGAATATTCACTTACACCAATGAAAATTGTTGTGGAGAAACCTCCACCACCGTTTCCTCGAAGATTAAAGTAACACAAACAGAATAAACAATTTTCCAAATTTTTAAAAATTCTTAAGAAGTTAACAGTAAATATTCCCTTCGTAGAAGCTTTAGAGCAAATGCCCAATTATGTGAAATTTATGAAAGATATACTGATATTCCCTTCGTAGAAGCTTTAGAGCAAATGCCTAATTATGTGAAATTTATGAAAGATATTTTGAATATTCCTTTTGTAGAAGCTTTAAAGCAAATGCCCAATTATGTGAAATTTATGAAAGATATTTTGAACAAGAAAATGAAGTTCATTGATAATGGGACGGTTGCACTTAGCAAAGAGTGTGGTGCAATTATTCAGAAAAAGCTTCTTGAAAAATTAAAAGATTCAGGTAGTTTCACTATACCGTGTGCTATCGGTGAAAAATTTTATGGAAGAGCTATATGTGCGGAGCCAGTTAATCTTATGCCTCTATCAATTTTCAAAAGATTAGGATTAGAAGAAGTCTCACCTACTTCTGTAACTCGTTAGTTAGCGCTGCCTCTATCAATTTTCAAAAGACTAGGATTAGGAGAAGTCTCACCTACTTCTGTAACTCTTTGCTATCGGTGAAAAATTTTATGGAAGAGCTTTATGTGATTTGGGAGCCAGCATTAATCTTACATATCGATGAAAAATTTTATGGAAGAGCTTTATGTGATTTGGGAGCCAGCATTAATCTTATGCCTATATCAATTTTCAAAAGACTAGGATTAGGAGAAGTCTCACCTACTTCTGTAACTCTTCAATTATCGCTTTATGTGATTTGGGAGCCAGTATTAACCTTATGCCTCTATCAATTTTCAAAAGACTAAGCTCTCACCTACTTCTGTAACTCTTCAATTAGCAGACCGATCAGTTACATATCCTAAGGGAGTTTTAGACCTTATGCCTCTATCAATTTTCAAAAGATTAGGATTAGAAGAAGTCTCACCTACTTCTGTAACTCGTTAGTTAGCGCTGCCTCTATCAATTTTCAAAAGACTAGGATTAGGAGAAGTCTCACCTACTTCTGTAACTCTTTGCTATCGGTGAAAAATTTTATGGAAGAGCTTTATGTGATTTGGGAGCCAGCATTAATCTTACATATCGATGAAAAATTTTATGGAAGAGCTTTATGTGATTTGGGAGCCAGCATTAATCTTATGCCTATATCAATTTTCAAAAGATTAGGATTAGGAGAAGTCTCACCTACTTCTGTAACTCTTCAGTTAACAGATCGTTCAGTTACTTATCTTAAGGGAGTTATAGAAGATGTGTTAGTAAACAAATTTATCTTTCCTGTGGATTTCATTGTTTTAGATATAGAGGAAGATAAAGAAATACCTATAATTTTAGGGAGACCTTTTTTAGCTACTAGAAAAGCTATGATAGATGTTCAAAATGGAGAATTAACTATGAGAGTCAATGATCAAGAAGTGACTTTTAACATTGCAAAACCTATGAAATACCCTTCTATTGAAAGAGATAATGAAAGTTTTCNAGACTGATTTATCTCAACAAAAAATACAAACTATGGTGTTTTGCTATACTTGAATCAATGGTTCAGCAAAAACCTCATAAAATTATTAACAAATTCCATAGTTTTTCTCATTATGCTAACAATAATAATAAAATTTGGTTCTTTTGTAAGAAAGAAATATAGTGGAGCATTCTTATTGACCATCCACAGTTTATACATCTCTCACTTCTAGTTCAAGGCCACCTGAAGTATGCAACCTTTATTTATGCTGGTAGCCTCAAAGCTGATAGACAGGAGCTTTGGGAGGGCTTACATCTCATCAGTACAAATATGAACTCTCCCTGGATGGTAGGGGAGATTTCAATTGTATCACTAATGCAGCAGAGAAATTTGGGGGGAGACCTCCCAATCTATCCAAAATGACTTTCTTCAATGATCAAATTCAGTAAGCTGGCTTGTTTGACTTGGGGTACCAGGGACCTAAATTCACTTGTAAAAGGGGTCTTTTGTGGGAAAGACTTGACAGGGTGTTAGTGAATGACTGTTGGCATAAAGACTACCTCCTAACTTTTGTTACTCACCTAACCCTCAATGGTTCTGATCATAGATGACTTCTTATATCTATTACTTCCCCTAACAATAACACATATCACCCCCTTTCAAATATCTTAATATGTGGTCCACTCACCCCCTTTTCATCAACTGTGTTGCTTCTAATTGGATGGGTATTGATCATACTAACCCTTTCATCAAACTCAGCTTCCTTCATTTGAAAACAAGCAAAGCTTTAAGGAAGTGGGGATGGGAGACTTTTGGGAATGTCTTTTCCAATGTCGTATCTGCTGAAAAGGAAGTAGAGAAACTAGAAGCTGCTGTTAAGAATGAAACTGCCATTGAGACTGAGCTGCTTACTGCCCAGACTAATCTGCTTAATTCTATTGACACACAAGATATTTTACTCAAACAAAAAGCTTCTATTAACATTTTTACTGAAGGTGACAGAAACACAAAGTTCTGCCATGCTTATATAAGTTACAAGAGGAAGTGCAATACCATTCACTCTATTTACTCTTCTGAGGGTAAATGGATTAATGAAAATGATCTTATTGCTTTGGATGTTGTTAAGTACTACAACTCCCTACTGAACTCTTCAGTTGATCCAAACACTGACTATGAAAACTATTTTACTGAAGAATTAGATTATACTAATCAGCTCAATCTCACTGAACCCCCTTCTGATGAGGAAATTTGGGATTCCTTAAACACCTTTGACAGCTCCAAAGCTACTGGCCCTAATGGTTTTACTGCTGAATTTTATAAAAAAGCTTAGCACATTATTAAAAAAGAGGGTATTGAGGCAATCAAGAGCTTCTTCAGGGGGGTCAATCTCACTAGCTATTTTGGAGACACTTCTATTGTGCTAAATCCTAAAGGAGATCTACAAAAGACTTGGGAACATTATAGGCCTATCAGCCTTAATTCTGTCATAAGTAAACTCATCAGCAAGATCATAGTAAGAAGACTCTAACCTCACCTTGACAGGATTATGTGCCCAAACCAGACTGCATTCAATAAAGGGAGATCCATCACCAATAATGTATTGCTGGCACAAGATCTCATTCTGGATTTGGAAAAAATCAGTAGGTGGTAATCTTATTTATAAATTATATATTAAAAAAGCTTATGACACCATCAACTGGAAATTCATTTTGGGGATTCTTGCAGCCAGAGGTTTTCAACCTGAATTTAGTAAACTCATCCACAGGTGGCTCATCAATAACAAACACTCTATTCTTATCAATGGCAAAGCATGGGGTTCTTTCTCAGATACCAGACGGCTCAAACAAGGTGACCCACTTTCCCCCACTATCTTTATTATTGCTACGGATTACTTCTCTAGAATGCTTGACAGGGCCATCCTCAACCAACAATACGCCAGATTTCATCACAAATCTACTATGGTTAACTACATTGTTACTGAAAAAAGAGTTACTGGCTATAGTGTATGCTTTTGACAAATTTAGATCTTATTTAATTGTGACTAAATGTGTTGTGCACACTGATCACTCTGTTATTTAATATCTTATGCAAAAGAAGGATGCCAAACCAAGGTTAATTAGATGGATACTTGTGATACAAGAGTTTGATTTTGTGGTTATTGATAGAAAGGGAACTGATAATCAAATTGCTGATCATTTATTGAGATTAGAATATCATGAATTATCTGACACTGACAATAAAATTATAGATTATTTCCCTGATGAACAACTCTATAATATTAATGAGTGAAAAATACCATGATATTCTGATATTGTTAATTATATTGTAAGTGATATTTTACAACAAAAAAAAAATCATTCATGATGCGAAAGCATATTTTTGGGATGAACCTTATTTATATAAACAATGTAAGAATCTTATTTTAAGAAGATGTGTAACTTATGAAGAAACTAAATTAATTATTAAGAAATGTCATGATTTTGAATTTGGAGGACATTTTGGAACTGATAAAACTGTTTATAAAGTTTTACAAGTTGGATTCTATTGGCCAACTCTCTTTTAAGATGTTTACAGAGACATAAAAACTTGTGATCAATGCTAACGAGTAGGCAATATATCTAGAAGGAATGAAATGCCTGTGAATTTCATGTTAGATGTTGAGATCTTTGATGTTTGGGGATTTAATTTCATGGGACCATTTATTCCTTCATCTGGGAACTTATACATATTAGTTGCGGTAGACTACATTTTATAGATTTTAATGAAATGCCTATGAATTTCATGTTAGAAGTTGAGATCTTTGATGTTTGGGGATTAGATTTTATGGAAACCATTTACTTCTTCAGAAGTTGAGATCTTTGATGTTTGGGGATTATATTTTATGGGACCATTTATTCCTTTATTTGAGGAACGAAGTTGAGATATTTGATGTTTGGGGATTAGATTTTATGGGACCATTTATTCCTTCATTTGGGAACTTGATATATATTTAAATTTCATGTTAGAAGTTGAGATCTTTGATGTTTGGGGATTTGATTTCATGGGACCATTTATCCCTTCATATGGGAACTTATACATATTAGTTGCGTAGACTTACGTTTCTAAGTGGATTGAAGCACAAGCTTTACCTCGTTGTGATGCTAAAAGTGTTTCAAGTAGATTTTAATGAAATGCCTATGAATTTCATGTTAGAAGTTGAGATCTTTGATGTTTGGGGATTAGATTTTATGGAAACCATTTACTTCTTCAGAAGTTGAGATCTTTGATGTTTGGGGATTATATTTTATGGGACCATTTATTCCTTTATTTGAGGAACGAAGTTGAGATATTTGATGTTTGGGGATTAGATTTTATGGGACCATTTATTCCTTCATTTGGGAACTTGATATATATTTAAATTTCATGTTAGAAGTTGAGATCTTTGATGTTTGGGGATTTGATTTCATGGGACCATTTATCCCTTCATATGGGAACTTATACATATTAGTTGCGTAGACTTACGTTTCTAAGTGGATTGAAGCACAAGCTTTACCTCGTTGTGATGCTAAAAGTGTTTCAAGTCTCTAAGTGGATTGAAGCACAAGCTTTACCTCGCTGTGACGCTAAAAGTGTTTCAAGATTCGCACAAGATTTACCTCGTTGTGATGCTAAAAGTGTTTCAATATTTTTAATGAAAAATATTTTCACTAGATAGGGAATGCCGAGAGTGCTTATCACTAACGGAGGATCCTATTTTAGGAATAAATACATTCAAAAATTGGCAGAAAAATTTAATGTTATTCATAGAATCTCTACTTCCTAGCACCCTCAAACTAGTGGGTTAGCTGAAGTTTCTAATAGAGAGATTAAACAAGTACTGGAAAAGATTGTAAACCCTAGTAGAGTAGATTGGTCTACTAGATTGGATACTGCAATGTGGGCTTACAGGACTACTTATAAAACTCCTATTGGAATGACTCCTTACAGGCTGATTTTTGGAAAGACTTGTCACTTAACAGTAGAATTGGAGCATAAAGCGTATTGGGCGACTAAAGAATTCAATTATAATTTGAAAGATGCTAGTGAGAAGAGATTGTTACAAATGAATGAACTAGAAGAATTAAGAAATGAATCTTATGATAAAGACAGAATTTATAAGGGAAAAACTTCATATCGAAAGATTAAACCAGAAGAACTTTGAACCAGGATAAGAAGTTTTGCTTTACAATATAAGGCTGAAGTTATTCCTTGGGAAATTGAAATCTCGTTGGTTAGGACCCTTTACTGTGACTTGAGTTTATACTTACGGAGCTTTTGAAATTGAAGATCAAAAGACTGGGAATAGATTTAAAGTAAATGAACAAAGATTAAAGCCTTATTTTATAAAAGACCAAATTTTAAAGAGGTTTTAATGGTCAGTCAACCTGAATAATATCTAAATAGGTTGGGCTGACGACGTTAAACCATGCGCTTTGTAGGAGGCAACCCATAGCTATCTTTATTTTTATGGAGATTATAGTGTTTTTATTTGAATATATCGTTAGTTTGTGGTAGTACTCTACTACTCGCATGTACCCTTGAATCATTNTTATAATTTTTTTATTTGAAATTATTGTTAGTTTGTGGTAGTATTGAACTCTGCTACTTATATTTACCCTTGGATCATCATATAAATTGGATCCATAGAGAAAATTGGAACGCATTCGGACCAGAGCGAAACTGTGAAATTTTTACCTTGGGCACCGACGGCGGGATCGACTCTGCCGACGGTGGGTTTTTCCCGAGAGTCAAGGCAATTAATTCTCAAGGCTTGCCGACGGCGCCATCGACGCTGCCGACGTCGAGAACTGCGAGATAACGGTTTCCAAAGTTTGAAATGGCAGTTTTTGGCGGTTTTAGGCGGGATTTACTCCCTATAAACTTCCAAATATGGATCTCAAATTCATATTACCCAAAAATGACTTGAAACTCCACCATATTTATCCCTATGACTTCCAATTCCACTGAAAATCCTAAATTTCGAGTGTTCAACCAGAGAAACATTGTAAGTTTCGAGGCACAACGAATCTTCAACAAAGTGCAGACAAAGAGGAGATTAATCAAAGTAAGAGGATTTGTGAATCGAGGATTGAAAAATCCTTCAATAATAATTAAGGAGATGATTTTGTGACGATGATGAGAAGTGTTGTGCTACACTACTGCCCCCGTAGTCGTTCCTGTGGTGAAGGAGTTTTATGCTAATTTGCATGGAATCAACCAGGGAGTCGTCTATGTGCGAGGCAGATGGATAAATTTTCCTCCTGCATGGATTAATGAGTTATATATGATCAAGAATGTTCCTGTGTGCCATTATTCCAACTTCATCCCAACAATAAATCTGATGAATGAGATCAACCAATATTTGATGGACGAGACTGAAGACTGGGAAATGAGAGAAAACGAGTATATTAGTTTCTCTACTACACTTCTAAACCCCATCTCTAAACACTGGCACTTCTTCATTTCTGCAAAACTATTACTGACAATGAAGGTCGGTAAAGTTACTAAATAAAGTGCTGTTTTGAATTACTATATTCAAATGGGACTGCCGATTGATATTGGATCAATAATCGTGAAGTTTGGTTTGGGTCTGATCGTTTATGGATCAACTTATGGGCTTGGACATCCTTCAACAATCTTTTTAGTCTGCAGTCAATTCCAAGTATCTTATGAGAGTTTCGAAAAGGTACTTCTACCTTGGAAGCCTTTAGACCCAACCGAGAAGTTATGAGCCAATGAAGATGAGAATGTTATGACTATTATTGTAGATCAATAGTCTCAGAGTTCACTACCTATTCATCCTATAATTCCAGACAAAACACTAGTGATCCTGCGCAGAATCAAGAAACTTGAGAAAGAGGTACAACATGTTATGAATGCAATTAACAATATCTCTAATTTCATCTAGATTGGAGGATGAAAGAGCATTTTGATCACTCTGGACATATCGAAGGAAGTTTGATAAGATTGATGAGAAAGATGGGATTGATAGAAGAGGACTCTACTGAAGAATTCTCATATCAAACCTTCTATAACCTCTTCGTTCATGTTCAATCGATGGGCGATATCAGAGGAGAAACAAGCACTGAATCGGAGGAATAGTAGATTTACTTTACTATCTATATTTCTATGTGTGTGATTTGATTTGAACTTATGTGTTTTCTTTGCTTTCAAATTTTGCTTTTAGATCTCAGTATAGTTGATATTGAGCATAAAATATTTTATTTTCAGCGTTTAGAGTGTTGTGATTTGGATTGCGACACTGAATTGATGTATTTAGGTTGAGAAAATACCAAACTTATGTGTGTCGTGTAACGTGTATTGTAACCCTTAGATTTTATATATATTTATTATATTTTGTGTTGTGAATGTTCTTTGTTTTAGTACATCATTTAATCACATAAAAATTTATGTCTAGAATGATTAAACAGATGTCGACGAGGCTTGAAATTTTTCAAAATCGTAAAAATCTGGAAATTGAACCAATTTTGACAATCTCGTCGACGGCGGCATCGACGCCGTTGATGGCGGATTTTCTCGAGACTTAGGCTATTTAATTTAATAGAGCTCGCTGATGGTGCTGAAGACCCCACCGACGGCTAGATACCAAAAAAACACTTTTAACCGCGATTTTAACCAGTCAACCGCCACTATTCATCATCCCCTTCCTCTAAAAAATGAAAATTTTGACCTAGGGCTTGAGAGATCTTGGATTTGGGGCAATTTAAAAGCGTTTAGACATCAGATTTTATCATCCCTCGGTATGAGCTTCACTCCAAACTAAAAATATTTTATTTTCACCTTGAATTTCTCTCACATTGAGGACTTTATTAAAGCTAATTTAAAGACGTATGAATACCATGAAGCATGAAGATCTGGGAGTAGGAGTAAAGAACCTTCTAGTAGTAGAGATATCCCCTCTACTAGTTATGACCTTCCTTCCTCTAGTTACCCTACCCTTCACAATTTAATGAATGAGTTAACCTTGCAGCGGAGAAGTATAGAGAAAATAAATGAAATAATTGGTGGATTAGAACGTAGACATGATCATGATAGTGTGTATCTACTGAGGCATTCTGACTTTGAGATAGTTTACTACGAAGCTCAGGCCCAACCCTACAGAGGTGAGCCTGATGTTAATTTTCCTTAATGCCCCCATTATACTCAGTATCAGCCTAATCCTTCTGTTGACCAGGGAGACGAGGATATAGTATGGGATTTTGATATATTATAGTGATTGATGTACTTTTATTTTGTGATTTTGTGATAAAGACAGATGTATGTTGTTTGTACTTTCATTTTATTGTCTATTTTATTTTATGTTTGCATAAGTGGTTAGTGTTGTAGCTTAAAAATTGCATTTGTAGTTGTAATAGACTTTGATTAGTACTTTGTAAAATTGTAATGTGATGTGATTTTTTTTTGGCATTATGATGTATTTGTAATTATTTTTATTTAGTATTGTGATGTGTTAATGAAATATTGTGTGTGTATAATGTTTAGTTTTGTACTTATTTCAAAATTTCATTACCCAGCAACTTCTCTAATGATTTATATGTATAGAAAGCTCCTAATATTATAGACCAGTTGAAGTAAAAGTTTGAGAAGGAACTGCAAAATATCCATAATGATGAAAATGCCTAAAGTACTGAGGTATGATTTATATTTAGAATCTTTCTTTCCACCTGTATCATTCCATATTAAAAAATTTAAGTTTAGGGGAGAGAAGAAAAAAATTAACTATTACATGTTCTCAATTTAAATATTTTCAAAAATTATTAATATGATTTTTTGTAGTGAATTTAATTCAGATAACTATATTTTGTAGATATTTAAATATTATGGTAGATTTAAAGGAATATTTTTGTAAGGAAAATTAATTTTGTAGATTAAGATATTTAGTATAAGAGAATAAGACTATAGTTAACTATTTAAAGTAAAGAAAACTATATTTTGAAATATTAAGAAACTTAGAAATTCATTTGAGAAGAAAATATTGGGGCTCAATGATGTAAAAGCTATGAAATNAAAATTAATTTTGTAGATTAAGATATTTAGTATAAGAGAATAAGACTATAGTTAACTTTTTAAAGTAATGAAAACTATATTTTGAAATATTAAGAATCTTAGAAATTCATTTGAGAAGAAAATATTGGGGCTCAATGATGTAAAAGCTATGAAATACTTGTAAGGCAAAGGAATGCTTTGAGTTTCAAATTTAGGGAAAGAAAAGTGAAGTTCAAAATTATTAAAGGCTAACCAGATATAGTAATCTTCACTTGAAAAAAAAAACAAAAAGGATTGACAACAATCGCAGAAAAGAAAAGAAAAATATATAGGTGAGGAGAAGCTTGAGGAGATGCCTAATAAAAAATTGGCTTAACTTGGACCTACCTAAAGGGAAAACCTAAATACATTCCTGAACTTATATTTATGGAATAATATTTTTACTAGTAGTGTTCNATAGTAATCTTCACTTGAAAAAAAAAAAGAAAGGATTGACAACAATCCCTGAAAAGAAAAGAAAAATATATAAGTGAAGAGAAGTTTGAGGAGATGCCTAATCAAAAATTGGCTTAACTTTGACCTACCAGGGAAAACCTAAATACATTCCTAAACTTATATTTATGGAATAGTATTTTTACTAGTAGTGTTTTCATGAGTTCCTATCATTTGAATATTTTAAGTGACTTGATATTACAACATATAATCATTCTTGAAATGAATAGAAAACTAGAACTCATAAACCTGAAGACTATATAGTCTTGTACCTACAGAGTTAATTTACTTACTTGAAATTTTTCTGAAAATCTTATTATGGTATTTACAAAAATCAACTTATAGTATTTCTAAATTAAAACTTTACCTTAAATCAAACTTATAGTATTTTTGAATTAAAACTTTATTACAATAGATCATAACTTTTATGTAGAACTAAAATTACTTGAGGACAAGTAATAGTTAAGTTTGGGGGATTTTGACCAAAGAAAAATATGTTGAGATTTTCATACTTATTTTACATTGATTTTTATGATATTGCACTTTAAAGAAAGATATTTTTGATGTTTTGTTGCAGGTATGTTGAATTATGGTTGATTGGAGCAAAAAGATGCAAAAAGGAGCGAATTTGGAGCAAAAAGGACCAAAATATGAAGATTTGATCTTGGGCACCGACGCGCCATCGACACCACCGATGGTGGGTTTTTCCTGAGAGTTTAGAATTAAATATTCTAGAAGGCCGCCGACAGTGTCATCGAGGCCGCCGACGGCAAGAATGACGGTTCTCTCACTAGATGCATTGAATGTGGACGATTTTTGAAGGGACGCTTAGGCAACTCTTGAAAACTCTTCTACAACTTTAAGAGAAACATTTTGGAGGCTGAAAAAGGGAGTCCAAAGTGTCCAGAGAGTGTCGATAGGTCTACGGGTGTCCAAGGGAGTGTAATTTAGGGTTATGTATTGTGAGGAATTATTTGAGAGATTATAAGAGTGGAAGGAAAGTGAGAGACTTCTTCCTCCTTGCCGCTTCGAAGGAGAATTCTGTGTGTTGTAAAGAAAGGAAGAGATTCAGAGGAACTTCAAGAAGTTACTTAGGGAGGAATTTGAGATAAGTTGTATTCACTTATTGTAGTTTGTATGATTTTGCTTTTACATATGAAATCCAAGTTTTGTCGTATCTTCTCCATGACTTCTGAGTAGTTTTGTTTGTTTTCTCCCTTGTCTTGAGATTTTGTGAAATGGTGATTTGAATTGGTTGTGCCATGAGAATGTTAAAGAACTTGTTAGTTTGCTTTGAATTTTGTGAAATGGTGATTTGAATTGGTTGTGCCATGAGAATGTTAAAGAAGTTATGATGATGTTTTTACTTTAATCTTAATTTACTTTCATTGTGGCCAATTGATTTGTTAAAATATATTGAGTTTTACAACTAAAGTGAGGATTACATCCAAGATTTAGGGAGGTCAAAGTCCTTAAAAGTTGGGTGCAAATAAATAGGGAAATAAAAATTATCAGGTGTAGAATTGGAGATTTTATAGTGACAGACTAAAATCCTCAATTCGGTCATATCGTTTGGGTGCTGAACTGTAGATGTTAGCCCTCAGGCGAGGGGAACGTGGGAGCTCCCAAGTGAGAGCCAGTATCCTCCCAGCCAAACCGCAGATTCAGTAACCAAGCATAGGATTAGTCAATGTTCTTTATGCCTCGTCCAAAGGGTAAAGAATAGGTATGCTCCTATTAGGCACAATACAATTTGAACCGATTCAATTTATCCATTCACTTAAATATCTTGACAAGGAGAAGGATGCTTTCTTATATATTGAACTTCACATTAGAAACTTTATTAGTACGAATTAGTTAATTGATTGAACTTAACATTAGAAAATTTATTAGTAGAATTAGTTGATTGAGAGTTTATTAAAATTACATTTTTATTTTAATTGCATATTAGTGACGAAATGCAATTTGAACTATGTTGTTGTGATTAAGTATTGATTTTCTAAATCTTAAGTTCGTAGCCCCTAATATTACTTCCTATGGGATAGATATCCATTCTATTAGAGCCCTATATTACTTGAGCGATACGTATACTTGCGTTGATAAGTGTGACTTTGCAATTTTTGAATATTCTATACACATCTTTATCAAATACATAACTGTTGTCAAGTTTTTCGCGCTGTTGCCGGATATTTAAATATTCTTGCAGCTGTATCAAATTCTTGTATTTTTGAGCATATATAAAGTCACTGTCACTAGTATAGACAAATGATCAGTTATTTGATTATCAAAAAATCAAACTCTTACAGGAGAAGTATCCATCAAATTAATCTTAGTTTAACATCCTTTTTTTGCATCAAATTATTGATAGCAGAATGGTCTGTAAGCACTATACATTTAGCTCCAATTAAGTAAGGTCTAAACTTATCAAAGGCNAATATGTTGAGATTTTCATACTTATTTTACACTGATTTTGATGATATTGCACTTTAAAGAAAGGTATTTTGAATGTTTTGTTGCAGGTATGTTGAATTATGGTTCATTGGAGCAAAAAGATGCAAAAAGGAGCGAATTTGGAGCAAAAAGGACCAAAATATGAAGATTTGATCTTGGGTGTCGACGCGCCATCGACACCACCGACGGTGGGTTTTTCCTGAGAGTCTAGAATTAAATATTCTAGAAGGCCGCCGATAGTGTCATCGAGGTCGCCGACGGCAAGAATGATGGTTCTCTCACAAGATGCATTGAATGTGGACGATTTTTGAAGGGACGCTTAGGCAACTCTTGAAAACTCTTCTACAACTATAAGAGAAACATTTTGGAGGCTAAAAAAGGGAGTCTAGAGTGTCCAGAGAGTGTCGAGAGGTCTACGGGTTTCCAAGGGAGTGTAATTTAGGGTTAGGTATTGTGAGGAATTCTTTGAGAGATTGTAAGAGTGGAAGGAAAGTGAGAGACTTCTTCCTCCTTGCCGCTTCGAAGGAGAATTCTGTGTGTTGTAAAGAAAGGAAGAGATTCAGAGGAACTTCAAGAAGTTACTTAGGGAGGAATTTGAGATAAGTTGTATTCACTTATTGTAGTTTGTATGATTTTGCTTTTATATATGAAATCCAAGTTTTGTCGTATCTTCTCCATGACTTCTGAGTAGTTTTTCTTGTTTTCTCCCTTGTCTTGAGATTTTGTGAAATGGTGATTTGAATTGGTTGTGCCATGAGAATGTTAAAGAACTTGTTAGTTTGCTTTGAATTTTGTGAAATGGTGATTTGAATTGGTTGTGCCATGAGAATGTTAAAGAAGTTATGATGATCTTTTTACTTTAATTTTAATTTACTTTCAATGTGGCCAACTAATTTGTTAAAATATGTTGAGTTTTACAACTAAAGTAAGTTAGGGAGGTCAAAGTCCTTAAAAGTTGGGTGCAAATAAATAGGGAAATAAAAATTATCGGGTGTAGAATTGGAGATTTTATAGTTACAGACTAAAATCCTCAATTCGGTCCTATCGTTTGGGTGCTGAACTGTAGATCTTAGCCCTCAGGCGAGGGGAATGTGGGAGCTCCGAAGTGAGAGCCAGTATCCTCCCAGCCAAGCCGCAGATACAGTAACCAAGCATAGGATTAGTCAATGTTCTTTATGCCTCCTCCAAAGGGTAAAAAATAGGTATTCTCCTATTAGGCACAATACAATTTGAACCGATTCAATTTATCCATTCACTTAAATTTCTTGACAAGGAGAAGGATGCTTTCTTATATATTGAACTTTACATTAGAAACTTTATTAGTAAAATTAGTTGATTGAGAGTTTACTAAAATTACATTTTTATTTTATTTGCCTATTAGTGACAAATATGTCAATTTTGACTATGTTGTTGTGATTAAGTATTGATTTTCTAAATCTTAAGTTCATAGCCTCTAATATTACTTCCTGTGGGATAGATATCCAGGATTCTATTAGAGCCCTATATTAGTTGAGCGATACGTATAATTGCGTTGATAAGTGTGACTTTGCAATTTTTGAATATTCTATACACATCTTTATCAAATATATAACTGTTGTCAAGTTTTTCGCGCTGTTGCTGGAGATTTAAATCTTCTCGTAGCTGAATCAAATTCTTGTATTTTTGAGCATATATAAAGTCGTTGTCACTAGTATAGCAAATGATCAGTTATTTGATTATCAGAAAATCAAACTCTTACAGTAGAAGTATCCATCTAATTAATCTTAGTTTAACATCCTTCTTTTGCATCAAATATTTGATAGCAGAATGGTCTGTAAGCACTATACATTTAGCTCCAATTAAGTAAGGTCTAAACTTTTCAAAGGTATATACAATAAGTAATAACTCTCTTTCAGTAGTGGTGTAATTAATTTGAGCATCATTTAGAGTTTTACTAGCATAATATATTACTTTTAAAATCTTGGTTATACCTTTTCCCTAAAACAGTTCCAATAGCATGATCACTAGCAACACACATTATTTCAAATGGTTTCTCCCAATAAGGTGGAACTATTATTGCAGCAGTGATTAATTTTTGTTTCACTAATTCAAATGTTTTTATGCATTCCTCATTAAAATTAAATTTCGTATCCTTTTCTAAAAGTTGACATAATGGCTTAGTAATTTTTGAAAATTTTCTTAAATAATGCCTGTAGAAACTAACATGTCCTAGAAAACTTGTTACCCCTCTAACTGTAGTAGGAGGCGGTAACTTCACAATAACGTCAATTTTTGCTAGATCTACTTGCATGTCAATTTCAGAAATTTTATGCCCAAGTACAATTCAAAATGCAACCATAAATTAACATTTTTCTCAATTTAGTACTAAGTTGATTTTTTCACATAGTTCCAGAACTTTTACTAAATTATTTAAGCATAATTCAAATGAAGTTCCAAATATAGAAAAATCATCCATAAATACTTTCATTCCATGTTCAATTAAATTACAACAAATTGACATCATACATCTTAGAAATGTCGCAGGTGTGTTACATAGTCCAAAAGGCATTCTACGAAAAACAAGTGTTTTATAAGGGCTTGTAAATGTTGTTTTTTCTTGATTCTCAGGAACAATCAAAATTTGGACGATACCTGGTATATCCATCTAGAAAGCAGTAATATTTTTGCCCAACCAATCTATCCAACAATTGGTGTAGAAATGGTAAAAGAAAATAATCTTTTTTCTATAGTCTATACAAATTTACCAGCCAGTAACTTCTCTTATTGGAGTTAATTCATTTTTCTCATTTACTTCAACTATCACTCCTCCTTTCTTTAGAACACAGTAGGTCTTACTCAAGCACTGTCTGAAATAGGATATATAATTCCAACATCTAACCATTTTAAGATTTCCTTTTTAAGAACTTCTTTCATTATCGGGTTTAATCTCCTCCGAAGATCAGCTTTAGGTTAATATTGTTCATCCAATAGAATTCTGTGCTTACAAATTGAAGGGCTGATTCCTTTAATATCTTCTAAAGTCTCTTTAAAGTCCTTCTTATATCTTTTCAAAATTTCTACTAATTTTTTTTATTGAATTTTAATTAAATCAAATGATATAATAATATGCAATGTAGATGAATCTCCTAAAAAGACATATTTTAAATGGGTAGGTAATACTTTCAGTTCAAGTTCATGTGGTTTAATACTTAAAAGAATAAGATTTTTATTATAATTTTCTAAAAGGTCCAAAATTTCAAATTTATTCTGAACATAATCTAAATTCTCATTTTTTATTTCATTCTCATTCACATAATTCTCTTCTTGCCTTAGTTTTTCTTCAAACATTCCCTTAAATTGCTCATTACTTAGATAATCAGTAACTTCCATTCTAAAACATTCGTTATCTTTTTCTATCGCAGGATAATTCATAGATTTTGCTACATTAAATGTTACTTCTTGATCATTGTCTCTCATTATTAACTATCCTTTTTGCACATCTATCACAGCTCTCTCTATTGCAAGGAATGCTCTCCCCAAAAATAATAGGAATCTCTTTATCTTCCTCAATATCTAATACAATAAAGTCTACAAGAAAAATAAATTTATCCAATTTCACTAATACATATTCTATAACTTCTTTAGGATAAGTTATTGATCGATCATCTAATTGAAGAGTTACAGTAGTAGGGGAAATCTCTCCAAAATATAAACATTTAAAAATTGATAGAGGCATAAGATTAGTACTAGATCCTAGATCACATAAGGCTTTTCCAAAAAATTTCTCACCAATAACACAAGGGATAGTAAAACTACCAGGATCTTTTAACTTTTCAGGATGCTTTTTCTGAATAATTGCACTACACTCTTCACTGAGTGTAGTGGTCTCATGACCTACAAACTTCCTCTTCTTGTTTAGTATATCCTTCATAAATTTCATATGACATTTGTTCCAAAGCCTCAATGAAAGCAATATTTATCTTTAAATTTTTAAGGATTTCAAAAAATTTTGGAAAATGTTTATCTTTATTCTTCAGTCTAAATTGTTGAGGAAACAAAGGTGGTGGTTTTTCTAAAGAAATTTTTATTGGTTTATTTTCATCATTGTCGCTTTCAATTTCCACATTCTCCTTCTCAACTTCAGTTTCTTTTTGGATTTTTGTCTCCACTTCTTTTCCACTTTGTAATTGAGTATCTTTAATTTGCTCCTTATTCTGATCTTTTGGATTATCTTCAAGCGTGCTAGGAAGAATTCTTGAAGGTCTGTTACTAAGTGCAGTAACAATATATCTTAATTGATTTTCAATATTCCTAATTGTAACTCATTGGGTTTGTATTTGATTTCCCATGTTCAAAATCACTTCCTCTATAGTAAAATTCTTCTCCTTAACTTGTGAGTTATTATTAAATCCAGGAGGATAATATGGTCTATAGTTAGGATTCCCTTGGTTATTTGAATTTCTAGAAAGGTTCACCAAATTATTATAATTATTCCAACTAAAATTAGGGTGATTTTTCCATTCAGGGTTATAATAATTAGAATAGGGATTATTATTTCTATTATTTATAGCATTCATATTTTCAAAAGATGATTGAGTATCAATTATTTGTCCTAGTGAATTTTCCTCTAACACTGGTGTTATTTGAGAATAGTTCACTCCAATTTGATAAATATTCTTTGATATATTGACAATTTGAGATTCCAAAATAGACATTGCATCAGAATCATGAATACTAGTTGCTCTCTTTGGATTTACCTGTTCAGATGGCCATTGAAAATTTTTAGTAGCCATCTCCTCTATTAAAGAATATGTTTCATCAAAAGGTTTTGACATTAATGATCCACCTGCAACAGTATCTATAATAGATCTAAGTGATCCTACTAATCCATTGTAAAAATGTTTGAATTATTAACCAATCTGGTAGAGCATGGGGTGGACATTAAATCTTCCACAAGCTTCATATATTGATTCACCTTTGAACTAAAAAAAGGATATAATATCGTTTCTAAGCATAGCAATTTTTAGGGTGGAAAATTTTTAGCTAAAAATTTTTGTGATAGTTCTCCCGAAGGTTCTGATAGATCCGGGTGCTAATGAATTTAACCAAGCTTTAGCTTCATTCCTTAATGAAAAAAGAAAAAAGTCTAAGCCTCCACTCCATCATATTTAAAAGTAGCACAAATTTCAAGAAAACTAGCAAGATGTAAGTTAGGATATTCAGTATGTGTTCCTCCAAACTGATTAGTTTGTACCATTTAGATAATAACAGGTTTTAGCTCAAATGAATTACCAGCAACATCAAGATTTTGAATAGTCAAGTGAAGTTCATCTGCTGTAGGATTAGCATAATCTCTTAAAGGTCTTTGTCTATTTTCATTTTTTTGATTATCTAAGTTATTCACTATTTCATTCAAATTTCTAATTTCTTTTTGTTGTTTTTGAACTTTTCTAATGGTACGTTCTAATTCTGAATCGTAAGGTACTAAAACTTCAGATCCAATATTACGCATAAAAAAATGTAATGAAAAAAAAAAATTCTTAAAATATTTTTATTTATGATTTTTGATTTTTTTAAATTTTTGTTTATTTACTTTATTAATAAATTTTCTAATTTACCATTACCTTCCTTGGCAACGGCGCCAAAAACTTGATCTTAAAATTATAGATGTGTAAAATTAATAAAGTTGACTCTGCTTTGCAGCAATGCCAAAACCTTAATTCATTATTTATGAATAAGAAATTGAAGCAATTTATGTTAGAATTCTTTGCAAGTATACGTATCATTATCATGTAATACAAGACTTTCTGTTTTAGCCCCAAAAATTGATCCCACGAGGAAGGTGTAAATTCATAATGGAAATTTAAATCAGGAAATTCACAACAATAAAGAAAATGTACTACACTAATTTTAAATATTTAGGGTGCTATCAGAACTAAATTGCCAACTACTAGTGAAATTGTAAAGCAAAGCTAAGCAATAACTACCAAACTATATTTTTGTGACAATGTTATCAAATATGAGAAAGCATCTTTCCCACTACAATGAGTTTTTGTTAAATGAGAGAGATAAATGCTTTTAATTTGTTTTGTGCCAAATATGAGCAATTTTAATTCTCTACCCTCAGTCAAGTGTTATAGGGAATCATTGGCTAATCTTAGGTCTAGTCTTTAAATCCGTGGTTAGGCTAGGAGGATATTGGCTCTCACTTCAGAGTTCCCACTTCCCTTCCCCTAAAGGCTAACTCTCGCTTTAGTTATTAAACACTAAGGCCAAATTGAGGATTTTAGTTTGTCACCCTAGAATCTCCAATTCTTCGCCCAGTAATATATATATTTCCTTATTTATTTGCACTCAATTCCATGAATGAAACACTCTTTCATGTAATCAAATGTGATTCTCACTTTTTTGTGAAACTCATGCTCCATTTCCTAGATAGTATGGTTCACAATAGATGTTAACATTTTAATTGGCCAAATTGAAAAGTAAATTAAGAATGGAGTGAAAAAATCATCACAATTTATATTATATTTTAAAATTGGCACATCCGAATTATCTCTTTATTTCACCATATCTAAGAGTAAAGAGAATGAAAAGAAATCTACTCAAACTTCATGAGAAATATATGAGAAAATGCGAATTTCATAAATAAAAGAAAGTTTATACAACAATAATAAACAAACACCACTTATCTTTAACCCTTCCTCCCTTCCTTAAATCAAATTCTTTGTAGATCCTCTTGGACTCTTTCTTTCTTTACAAGACTCTTAATTCTCTCTTCAAAGATGTAGGGAAGAAGAAATCTCTCATTTCTTTCCCTCTCCAATAACTCGTAGCAGAAATCACACTTAGACTCACCACACTACACAATACACACAATGGAACACTAACAAAAACTCCATGACACACTAGTCGACTACTTTTAATGATCAATTTCTGCTATAAATAGAGCATAATGTCAGTTTTCCAAGAGAAAAGCATCCAAATTTGTTGAATCTTCTAGAATTTTTCCCTGGACTGACTTCAGCACTATCGGTGCCCACGATGGTGCCATCGGTGCCAGTGGTCCGAAATTAATTTGTGCTCTTTGTCAAATGGCGCTGTCGGTGCCCAGTCTGGCGTTGTTGTTGCCCTTACCATTTTGGACTCCTTTCTTTATGCTGGCATCATCGGCGTCCATGCTGGCGCCGTCGACTCTGAGTATTTCTCTCTAAAACGCCATTTTGACTCCAAATTCCATCCTTTTTGCTTCCTTTTTTCTTGAAGTGCTAAAAATCATCAACCTGCAATAAAACATGAAAATTACCTTCCGTTAAAGCGTAATATTATAAAAAATGAGTATTAAATATAGGTCTAAAAATACATATATTTTTGGTGCATCAAACATCAATAATTTTTTAAAATATTGAATCTTTATTTTGACTAATTAAATGAATTAACTTTAGAAATTCCTATTTTTGAATTAAAATAATTATGTAAATTAAAATAATGATTGAAAAAAAATGATTCATTCTCTGGTATCTCAATTAACCCATTGGAAGTAGGTCAAAAATTTCCCAAGTCCGTGTGAATTTATTTGAAAATTTTATGAAGATAGGAGCCTATAGGGTAAAATTATAATTTTCACCATTTTATCCTAATTAAAATTTAGGAGGTCTTCAAAGCTTAAAGGGAAATATTTTGATCCTTAGTAATATCTTAAAGTGATTGGCACATGAGGGTAAGCGGTAGAAACCAATTAACTCTACTTTTAAAATATGAAGGGTATAATTGTAATTATCCTAACTTGTTGAACATCGTAAGATGAATTGATTTGAATGATGTAAATGTTTGGGATATAAGTTGGGAAGTCAGTAACTCACCAAGCCAGAACCCCCAAACCATTAGTTGAAAGATAAGTTAATCTTTTATTTAAATATTATTAATTTAACCACTTTCTTCAAAATTACACATCTCCCCATGTTGTCTTTTAAGCTTTGTAGTGAGCTAAGTTCAATCTAAGAANGATTTTTGGAAAGACTTGTCACTTACCAGTAGAATTGGAGCATAAAGCATATTGGGCGATTAAAGAATTCATTTGAAAGATGCTGGTAAGAAGAGATTGTTACAATTAAATGAATTGGAAGAATTAAGAAATCCTTACCAGTAGAATTGGAGCATAAAGCATATTAGGCAATTAAAGAATTCAATTATAATTTGAAATAGTAGAATTGGAGCATAAAGCATATTAGGCGATTAAAGAATTCAATTATAATTTGAAAGATATTGGTAAGAAGAGATTGTTATAATTAAATGAATTGGAAGAATTAAGAAATGAGTCTTATGATAATGACAGATTGGGCGATTAAAGAATTCAATTATAATTTGAAAGATGCTTGTAAGAATTGGAGCATAAAGCATATTGGGCGATTAAAGAATTCAATTATAATTTGAAAGATGCTGTAAGAAGAGATTGTTACAATTAAATGAATTGGAAGAATTAAGAAATGAGTCTTATGATAACGATAGAATTTATAAGGAAGAGATTGTTACAAATGGAAGAATTAAGAAATGAATCTTATGATAACGACAAAATTTATAAGGATAAACTAAAGTTATGTCATGATCAGAAGATTNATACAGGATTTGAGGTAAAGCGCTCTTTCATTTAAACTATGAAAATTATGAGGTCAGTTTAACTTCATCTTTGTCAAAACTAAAATTTTTAAAAACGTCCTTCTGAAGCGGGCAATGGGATTTCAATTCCGATGACCGACAGCTTCTTGCGGGCAAACCCCACACCAAAAATAGTGTCGACAGGTAGAAACCAATTAACTCTACTTTTAAAATATGAAGGGTATAATTGTAATTATCCCAACTTGTTGAACATCGTAAGATGAATTGATTTGAATGATGTAAATGTTTGGGATATAAGTTGGGAAGTCAGTAACTCACCAATCCAGAATCCCCAAACCATTAGTTGAAACATAAGTTAATCTTTTACTTAAATATTATTAATTTAACCACTTTCTTCAAAATTACACATCTCCCCATGTTGTCTTTTGAGCTTTATAGTGAGCTAAGTTCAATCTAAGGATGCTTGAGGGCTAGTTGGAAATGGAACCATAATTAACCTCCCTTAAACACTAAAAACTCAAACTTTCTTGTCCCCTTTCTCATGAGATTAATTAAGATGGTGAACTGAGCATAATTTAAACTTAACAAACTACGGGATGATTTATTGAAAAACACAATAAGTTCAAATGAACTCAAAATAGTCTAACGTATTATTAAAAGTTGATTACGGTTTTATAATCTTTTGGACATTTTGAAGAACAATTGAACTCATTATGTTTTGTTCTAAAAAATCATCCTTCAAACCCTTAAGGATTTACCAAGTTATGAATCATGGTCTCTTTTGAATTTAAACCGTTAAGGCTGCACTACCACTTACTAGTTGCTTTTACTTTTACTATGCAATAAATACATAATTATGGATGCTAACATTTTAGCGGGAGTAGCGAGAAGATGACAGGTGCACATTTAGTAATTATTTTTTGTCATTTTATTTATGCAATTTATTATCACTTTAATGAATTATGCTTTCTTGGTTGAAAATACTTTTTAAAATGCTAAAACAATAACTTTCAAAATTAAGATAAACTTTTTTCAAAATAAAACTTAAACAACATTTAAAAAAATAACAAACAAACATAATATGCCCTTTTGAATTTACTTCAGTCTTTCGGATGAGGTATCCCAAGGTTGCTAATGAGATATCTCCGGTTTAAATGAGCTTAAAAGCTCATTTAGACTAATTAAATTTAAGAGAAATAGTGGTACCTGAATGAGGGATCCATGGGATCCTAACCGGTGTCACTCTAATCAAATTCAACCCCCCCAAATACTTTAACAACAAAACTTGACATGAATGCTGTAAAACATTTTGAACCTTAGAGCCTGGAGCTGTCACTTCAACAAAGAGCTTTGAGCTAATACCATGTCCAACATGACAGGGATGAATAGAAAGTAACTTTGAGAGAGAAATCAAAACTACAACAGCACATCTTTCCTTAGATTTAAAAAACACGCCAAAGGACTTTGATGTAGCCCATGTAGTACGACAAAAATCCTCAACTCATCTTTAGGTCTTTTCACAACCATGCTGTGCAATTTAAGCCCTAACTCGCTTTAGGCTCTGAGGTTGCCTCTCATTACGACATAAACCCTCCTATCTTTCAGGCTATTCATATGAGTATGTCATGCAAATGTAAGCTCTACATAATAAAATTGGTAGGATGAAACATCCAATAATATCATATCTAAATTGAAGCCAAACAATAGGATAGTTTGGGTAGTCTTCAAGGTTTTCCCTCAGATTAATGACATCTCCTAACTTTCTTTCCTTTAGATTTCTAAAAATAATTATTTTTATTTGATTCAATCCCATTTGAACTTCTAATATCCAGTCTTGTAAACCCCAAGCTTTGGAATCCTTGAGAGCAAAATCACTAGTCTGAATCATGATTATTCTTAAATGACCTCAATCACTTAAAATGTAATTAACTATAGGGGCTTGCGTTTGTAAGGTACTTTACAACCCAACTTATTACAAACACTATTTAATCTTCCATATTAAATAGGGAAACTTTTTCTCATATAAAATATGGTTTTGCAGATCAAATAGATGTTAGAAATTCCTTAGTTTATTTAATCGAGCCTCACTATTCAAATGATGTGCCTACCCTTCCGGATAGATGCATTGTTGGGTGGTGGTGCTCGTTTAATCCAAATTATTGAATATATGGGACCTCGTTTATCCTACCTTTATAAAATTAAAACCATACTTTCAAAAATCTATATATACATTTTTTTTGGGAAAGATGAGAATTTCTGTTAAGATAAAAAAGAAGTTACAATTCTAAGGTGTAAGGCATTAAAAAGGTCCCCATGAAGAAAAAAAGAATGAAGGGCGGGGGTAGGAGAGGTAGAGACTGAAACAATTTGGGACTCTCCCCCACACTTAGCCAAAACTGTTGTTGGTAAATTTATTTCTCTATAAATAAAAGGTAAAAGTGAAAGAAATCTCATTCATTAAGTTTTGGATCTATTTGATCCAAAAGAGAATATGCCAAGGAGGATTATTGTGATATGTGATACGTGCAAATAGCTGGGAAGTGTCCATTTCAACTTGTAGAGAAGGCCATTTGTCAAAATGGCCAATTTGAGAGCCTAAAAAATAACCACAGATTCAGTCTCAAGAGAATCTTTAGCAATGTTTTGAGAATGAAAATATAACAAACATCTACCTTGATGATATCTAAATACACCTCCAATACCAGCCCTCTTGGGAAAGAAGCTGCCATCAGTGCTAACTTTGGCTATAAGCAAAGCAGGTTTGTCCCAAAAGACTTTTGTAACTAAGTAAATATTTAGGTCAGAGCTTCTCCTTATGTTTAGTATGTTGGGGAAATTCTTAAACTATATATTCTTTCTTGACAAAGGCAAGAAAATTTGCAGCCACCCACAGAGTAGTAGAAAAATTTTTCCTCAAACTTAACTTGGTTTCTAGTAGCCCAATTGAACCATGCAGTAATAAAAGGGACTGGAGGTAAGAACTGCTCCTTCTAACCAACTCAAGAAGAATTCAGGACATTCCACTCCAATTGCAAAGTGTTGATCTTCAGGTTTGGTAGGAGGGAGGACCAGACTCCTTGGGAGAAAGGGCACTCATAAAACAGATGTATTGGAGATTCTGCAGCAGCTTTGCAAAGACAACAAATTAAAGGCCTTTTTTAGCTTTTTAATTTTAAAATGTCATCATTAGGTAGTAGATGATGGAAAGATCTAAAAAAAAGGCCATGGAGGGTGTTAAATATTTATTCCACAAGCAGTCACCCAAGGCACACTGTCCCATTGATACAGTTTGAAGTAGATGGATTTAGTGAGGTTGTGAGTAGAGCTGGACTGAAGAAATCAAACTTAGTTATGTAAAATGGTAGTTTAGAAATGAGAGTGGCTGAGTGCCAATCTAAGAAAGATTTAAGGATGTCAGCAGACTAAGAATTACCATCCCAATAGTCCTCAACCAAAAGTTTAATGTCCAATTCAACAGGTAAATGAGAAAAAATTGAGCAGGGAACCATTTGTCAAACCAGAAGTTCAGTTTACAATTACCTAAATACCATAAAAAAATGTCTTCAACAGACTGCCTCACTTTGAGAAGGTTTACCAAAATTCTGGAGTCCCCAAGCTTTCTAGTGACTAAGTTGGGATATGAATTTCTATAGTATTTGACCATCACAAACTAAGCCCAATAAGCACTTGGTGTTTGAATTTGAGACTTAGTTTGAAGATACTTATCTGTTGCAACTGTTGAAGTCATTTGAATCCAAGACCCCCAACAGAAGTTGGTTTGGCTTCTTTCTGCCAGCTAGCCCAGTGAAGCTGTTTTCTCTGCTTAGACCATAAAAATGTATTGAAACACATTTCCATATGGAGTTGGGTGCTCTTCTTCATAACTGCCATCTGTAGGATGTATGTTGAGAAGGTAGTGAGAATACATTTGAGCAGTGTGATTCTACCCCTATTGGATAAAAAGGAAGTAGTCCAACATTGCAATTGTGAATTGGTTTTGTCCACCACCACATCAAAATGAGTTTTCTTTGTTTGACCTTTAAGAAGAGGAACTTCGAAATATTTAAAAGTGGTTGTCATGGGGGTGGAACCAGTGAAATCAATGATCTATTATTTAATGTTAGGGGGGGTTGTTTCGTTGAAAAAACTTGACATTTTCTTTATTTAGCAGCAACCCAGAAGTGTCTAGGGAAGCCATTAAACAATTATTGACAAGTTTGACAGTTTCTTTGTTGACTCTTGAGAAGAGAATTATGTCATTTGCATAAATCTAGTGGCCAATATCCATGGTAGCTTTGTGATGGTACTTGCAGTAGTTCTTCATTTGGGTTGGTCTGTCTAGCATATGGGAGAGGTAGTCCAAGGCAGAGATAAATATATTAGGGGATAGTGGGCTATCTTGCTTTAGGCCCTTAGAAGATTTGAAGAGTCCATGTTTTTTTCCATTAACAAAGATAGATTTTACATTGCCTTCAAGCCGTTTTTTGATGAGTTGGCAAAAATCATATGAGAAGCCTTAGGGTGTTAGGGATTCCAGCACAAACTCTCAATGAATCAAGTCATATGCTTTCTTTAAATCAAGTTTGTAGATAAGATTACCCCCCTAAATGATTTATCAATATCATTTAACAGGTCTTGAGCTAGCAGTACATTATCCCCAATGTATCTACCCTTGACAAAAGTTGCCTGCTTAGGAAAAATCAATGAGTGAGGTGGGGTTGCAGTCTCTCCACAAGAATTTTGCTGACCACATCGGTAAAGGATGATTGACCTAATATGATGCCAATGATCCCTGATTGTAGATTTAGGAATAAGAATTATAATTGTTGTACAAAAATAGTTAGGTAGATCAATACCTTAGAAAAAGGTTTGTATTTCCAAAATCACATCACCTTTAATGATATCCCAAGCTTTTTTATAGAAATCTGAAGTGAAGCCATCTGGTCCAGCGTCCTCTCACTGTCTATAGTAGTAAGAGCATTCCAGATTTCCTCCTCAGTTGGAAGTGATACAATATTGAGTGATGTATTATAAGCATGGTCTGTAAAGAAAAAAGATTGATCAATTTTGACTCTTGGTGAAGTGGGGCTTTGTAATAAATTCTGAAAACAATCAACAATATTCTTAGCTATTTTAGTGGAGTCTCTAATCCATCTCCCATTGACATCCTTAACGGAATGGATAGTATTGCAAATGCGTCCGCACTTGATACAAGCATGATAATATTTGGTGTTTCTGTCCCCATCATTAAAACGACTAATAGAGGCTTTCTATTTCAGAAATGCTTCCTGCCAAGCCACTACAGTGAGAATATTTTCATTAGCTTCCAGAAGAAAGTGTTCGTCAACCTCCCCATTGACAGGATCAGTTTTTAAGGCCACCAAATCCTTTTCAGCATCAACCCTTCCCAGAACAGTACCAAAGGTGCTCCAATTCTAGTTAGTAAGTGCCTTACCAACTTTTTTTTGCAAAAGCCATATTTTAATGAAGGGCTTTGGGGTGAACAATGTCCTTTCAATGAGATGAAAATGTGTTAAGAAATTCTTGATGACCAGACCACATATTCAAATATCTTAAAGGAGTTTTGCCCTTGATTGTAAAATCAGTAATAGTGTTGGGGAGTTTTCTATGGTCTGATCGTGCAAGGCTGAGGGAGTGATAGTGGTGTAGAGAAAATGCTGAAGCCAACAATCATTCACCAAGAATCTATCAAGTCTTTCCCAATGCTTTCTTCTTCTCCAAGTGAAAGAAGGTCCAATGAAGCACAGTTCAAACAATCTAGTAGTTTGGATATTATCATTGAAAGAAGTCACAGTGGATAAGATAAGAAGTCTGCCTCCTTGCTTTTCTATGGGGGATACAATGCAATTGAAATCTCCCCCAACCAACCAGCTTCTATCCATTTATTCACTAGTGAGGGAAAGCTCCTCCCAAAGCTCCAATCTGGAACTTTGGGTATAACATGCATATATAGTTGTGGCATAGCTAGAGTGACCAGCCAAAGTAAATGAGAAATGAAAGAATTGGGGATGATTAACTAAAATGGCACAAAAAAGCTCTTGTTTATAGAAGAGCCAAATTATGTTATTGGAATTATGAGGCAAACTAAATTTAGGAAAGAATTTTAAATTTGTTTGAGGTTTATGGTGGGCCAAAGGTTCCCAAATAGCAAAGTACCATAATTTATGTTTTCTATTTAAATGTTGCAGCCTTTTCAAAGGGTGGGGGTGGGCATTCCCCCTATTATTCCAACATAAGATGTTAATCATGATGAAAAAGCTTAACTCTACCCTTGGCGAGTCTAGTAAGAGACTCCCTTCTAGCTGAACAAGAGCTACCTGCTTCCCAATGTAAGTGTCTTCATGAAACTCCCAAGGGAGTTTCTTCTTTTTCCTGCCAATTTAGGTCTGCCATTCAGCTTTAAGTGTGTGTTGCATTTCCTATACAATATTAGTGGGGGGGGGGGGGAATCACGACACAGTCTTGAAATTGTGGGTCAGAAATTTGTAATTTTTCTTGCTCAATTTCTGGTGCCAACTGAATAGGAGCTGGCTCAGGGGGATCAACTATAAGAATGTTGGTGGTGGCTACATCTTGTGGCTGAGGTTCAGTACTAGACCTAGTCATAGTTTTTGTCTCCCCCACTTCATTTTTAGGATAAAAAATGATGGGAGAATTCACAGGTAAGGGGACCTCCTCCATTGGAGCCCCATGTAAGTAGGAACCACCAAGTCGGCAAGAGTGGAAGGAGGGGTAGTAACATTTGTTTCTTTGGAAACACCTTACCACTTCTTTATTAAGGTTGAATGTAGTCTAAAACATACGTGATCAGTGTGGCCAAACATTTTACAGTGGTGGCAAAAGTAAGGCCTTTGTTTAGTTAAAATTCTTTGTCAATAGCCATTTTGCTCAGTGTCTAGCCAAATCTCATCATCCTCATGTAAGGTAATGTCTCTTTCAACAAACATTCTAGCTACAGATGGTCAAGACAGATCAAAGGTGAGGACATCCAATTTCAGGGGTCTGCCCAAAGCCTTGCCAAGGTTGAAGAGAACTTTATGTTTAAGGAATGCAGTTTAAGCCTAGGGAGTTTGAACCAAATTGGAACAATGGGAAGCTCCTTGCTAGGATCAAAATCTGGTGACCATTGAAGCAGCTTCATGGATACACCTTCAATTTGTAAAATTTGTTTGGAGAATAGGCTAGCATAGTACTTTACTCTAGATAGATTAATCAGAATATGTCCACCATCCAACAAATCCACTCTCTGAGCCCCATTCATCTTCAAACAATCAAAGAATTTCCTGGTAGCCTCCAACTCTAGGTGATCAAGCAGAAACTTACCAATTAGAGTGAATTTTCAGACTTCAATAAGGCCTTCTATGTCCTTTTCATTGTACAAAATGGCTATTTTACCTCCTTTTCTACTTAAACGCTTAATGATAGGGTCAACTAAATCATGATAAGTTTATGGGAAAACCAAGTCGTCATAATAATTAATGGTGTCAAAGCCCTTACTCACCACATCGGCAAAGGTAGATTTAGCCCACTGTATGTTCATAGACAAATTAAAAAGNGCTTTTTAATTTTAAAATGTCATCATTAGGTAGTAGATGATGGAAAGATCTAAAAAAAAGGCCATGGAGGGTTTTAAATTATTATTCCACAAGCAGTCACCCAAGGCACACTATCCCATTGATACAGTTTGAAGTAGATGGATTTAGTGAGGTTGTGAGTAGAGCTGGATTGAAGAAATCAAACTTAGTTATGTCAAATGGTAGTTTAGAAATGAGAGTGTCTGAGTGCCAATCTAAGAAAGATTTAAGGATGTCAGCAGACTAAGAATTACCATCCCAATAGTCCTCAACCAAAAATTTAGTGTCCAATTCAATAGGTAAATGAGAAAAAATTGAGGAGGGAACCATATGTCAAACCAGAAGTTCAGTTTACAATTACCTAAATACCATAAAAAATGTCTTCAGCAGACTGCCTCACTTTGAGAAGGTTTACCAAAATTCTGGAGTCCCCAAGCTTTCTAGTGACTAAGTTGGGATATGAATTTCTATAGTATTTGACCATCACAAACTAAGCCCAATAAGCACTTGGTGTTTGAATTTGAGACATAATTTGAAGAGACTTATCTGTTGCAACTATTGAAGTCATTTGAATCCAAGACCCCCAACTGAAGTTGGTTTGGCTGCTTTTTGCCAGCTAGCCCAGTGAAGCTGTTTTCTCTGCTTAGACCATAAAAATCTATTGAAACACATTTCCATATGGAGTTGGGTGCTCTTCTTCATAACTGCCATCTGTAGGATGTATGTTGAGAAGGTAGTGAGAATACATTTGAGCAGTGTGATTCTACCCCTATTGGATAAAAAGGAAGTAGTCCAACATTGCAATTGTGAATTGATTTTGTCCACCACCACATCAAAATGAGTTTTCTTTGTTCGACCTTTAACAAGAGGAACTTCGAAATATTTAAAAGTGGTTGTCATGGGGGTGGAACCAGTGAAATCAATGATCTATTGTTTAATGTTAGGGAGGGTTGTTTCGCTGAAAAAACTTGACATTTTCTTTATTTAGCAGCAGCCCAGAAGTATCTAGGGAAGCCATTAAACAATTATTGACAAGTTTGACAGTTTCTTTGTTGACTCTTGAGAAGAGAATTATGTCATTTGCATAAATCTAGTGGCCAATATCCATGGTAGCTTTGTGATGGTACTTGCAGTAGTTCTTCATTTGGGTTGGTCTGTCTAGCATATGGGAGAGGTAGTCCAAGGCAGAGATAAATATATTAGGGGATAGTGGGCCTTCTTGGTTGAGACCCTTATAAGATTTGATGAGTCCATGTTTTTTTCCATTAACAAAGATAGAATTTACATTGCCTTCAAGCCGTCTTTTGATGAGTTGGCAAAAATTATATGAGAAGCCCCAGGGTGTTAGGGATTCCAGCACAAACTCTCAATGAATCATGTCATATGCTTTCTTTAAATCAAGTTTGTAGATAAGATTACCCCCCTAAATGATTTATCAATATCATTTAACAGGTCTTGGGCTAGCAGTACATTGTCCCCAATGTATCTACCCTTGACAAAAGCTGCCTGCTTAGGATAAATCAAATGAGTGAGGTGGGGTTGCAGTCTCTCCACAAGAATTTTGCTAATAATTTTGCTGACCACATCGGTAAGGGCTGATTGACCTAATATGATGCCAATGATCCCTGATTGTAGATTTAGGAATAAGAATCATAATTGTTGTACAAAAATAGTTAGGTAGATCACTACCATAGAAAAAGGTTTGTATGTCCAAAATCACGTCACCTTTAATGATATCCCAAGCTTTTTTATAGAAATCTGAAGTGAAGCCATCTGGTCCAGCATCCTCTCACTGTCTATAGTAGTAAGAGCATTCCAGATTTCCTCCTCAGTTGGAACTGATGCAAGATTGAGTGATGTATTATAAGCATGGTCTGTAAAGAAAAAAGATTGATCAATTTTGACTCTTGGTGAAGTGGGGCTTTGTAATAAATTCTGAAAACAATCAACAATATTCTTAGCTATTTTAGTGGAGTCTCTAATCCATCTCCCATTGACATCCTTAACGGAATGGATAGTATTGCAAATGCGTCCGCACTTGATACAAGCATGATAATATTTGGTGTTTCTGTCCCCATCATTAAAACGACAAATAGAGGCTTTCTATTACAGAAATGCTTCCTGCCAAGCCACTACAGTGAGAATATTTTCAATAGCTTCCAGAAGAGAGTGTTCGTCAACCTCCCCATTGATAGGATCAGTTTTTAAGGCCACCAAATCCTTTTCAGCATCAACCCTTGCGAGAACATTACCAAAGGTGCTCCAATTTCAGTTAGTAAGTGCCTTACCAACTTTTTTTTTGCAAAAGCCATATTTTAATGAAGGGGTTTGGGGTGAACAATGTCCTTTCAATGAGATGAAATTGTGTTAAGAAATTCTTGATGACCAGACCACATATTCAGATATCTTAAAGGAGTTTGGCCCTTGATTGTAAAAGCAGTAATAATGTTGAGGAGTTTTCTATGGTCTGATCGTGCAAGGCTGAGGGAGTGACAGTGGTGTAGAGAAAATGTTGAAGCCAATAATCATTCACCAAGAATCTATCAAGTCTTTCCCAAAGCTTTCCCCTTCTCCAAGTGAAATAAGGTCCAATGAAGCCCAGATTAAACAATCTAGTAGTTTGGATATTATCATTGAAAGAAGTCACAGTGGATAAGATAGGAAGTCTGCCTCCTTGCTTTTCTATGGGGGATACAATGCAATTGAAATCTCCCCCAACCAACCAGCTTTTATCCATTTATTCACTAGTGAGGGAAAGCTCCTCCCAAAGCACCAATCTGAAACTTTGGGTATAACATGCATATATAGTAGTGGCATAGCTAGAGTGACCAACCAAAGTAAATGAGAAATGAAAGAATTGGGAATGATTAACTAAAATGGCATAGAAAAGCTCTTGTTTGTAGAAGAGCCAAATTATTTTATTGGAATTACGAGGCAAACTAAATCTAGGAAAGAATTTTAAATTTGTTTGAGGTTTATGGTGGGCCAAAGGTTCCCAAATAGCCAAGTACCATAATTTATGTTTTCTATTTAAATGTTGCAGCCTTTTCAAAGGGTGGGGGTGGGCATTCCCCCTGATATTCCAACATAAGATTTTAATCATGATGAAAAATCTTGACTCTACCCTTGGCGAGTCTAGTAAGAGACTCCCTTCTAGCTAAACAAGAGCTACCTACTTCCCAAAGTAAGTGTCTTCATGAAACTCCCAAGGGAGTTTCTTCTTTTTCCTGCCTATTTGGGTCTGCCATTCAGCTTTAAGTGTGTGTTGCATTTCCTATACAACATTAGGTGGGGGGGAATCACGACACAGTCTTGAAATTGTGGGTCAAAAATTTGTAATTTTTCTTGCTCAATTTCTGATGCCAACTGAATAGGAGCTGGCTCAGGGGGATCAACTATAGGAATGTTGGTGGTGGCTACATCTTGTGGCTGAGGTTCAGTACTAGACCTAATCATAATTTTTGTCTCCTTCACTTCATTATTAGGATAAAAAATGATGGGAGAATTCACAGGTAAGGGGGCCTCCTCCCTTGGAGTCCCATGTCAGCAGGAACCACCAAGTCAACAAGAGTGGAAGGAGTGGTAGTAACATTTGTTTCCTTGGAAACACCTTACCACTTCTTTATTAAGGTTGGATGTAGTCTAAAACATATGTCATCAGTGTGGCCAAACATTTTACAGTGGTGGCAAAAGTAAGGCCTTTGTTTAATTAAAATTCTTTGTCAATAGCCATTTTGCTCAGTGCCTAGCCAAATCTCATTAACCTCATGTAGGGTAATGTCTCTTTCAAAAAACATTCTAGCTACAAATGGTCAAGAAAGATCAAAGGTGAGGACATCCAATTTCAGGGGTCTGCCCAAAGCCTTGCCAATGTTGAAGAGAACTTTATGTTTAAGGAATGCAGTTTAAGCCTAGGGAGTTTGAACCAAATTGGAACAATGGGAAGCTCCTTGCTAGGATCAAAATCTGGTGACCATTGAAGCAGCTTCATGGATACACCTTCAATTTTTAAAATTTGTTTGGAGAATAGTCTAGCATAGTACTTTACTCTAGATAGATTAATCGGAATATGTCCACCATCCAACAAATCCACTCTCTAAGCCCCATTCAACTTCAAGTAATCAAAGAATTTCCTTGTAGCCTCCAACTCTGGGTGACCAAGCAGAAACTTACCAATTAGAGTGAATTTTTCAGACTTCAATAAGGCCTTGTATGTCCTTTCATTGTACAAAATGGCTATTTTACCTCCTTTTCTACTTAAACGGTTAATGATAGGGTCAACTGAATCATGATAAGTTTATGGGAAAACCAAGTCGTCATAATAATTAATGGTGTCAAAGCCCTTACCCACCACATCGGCAAAGGTAGATTTGGCCCACTGTATGTTCATAGAAAAATTAATAGTAGGTTCGGCCATCAAGGAGAGTAAAGGAGCAGCTCAAACACAACACACCTGCACCAAAGGCAATGAAGCAAAACCAATGGAATAGTAAAATTTTGAACTGGAATTCACCGAGGAAAGGAAAAACTCCAAAAAACGAAAATACACAACAACACTAATAAAACAAGCACTCAAAAACCAAATACTAGAGGGGGAGAAGAAGAAGAAGAGATTACAACATAACAAAGCAATCAAACAACAATCCTATAAGAAATCCTAGCAGAGCACCAACTTGAGCAGCTGCCTTTTTGAAATCAAGTTGAAAAGTCTGAGAGGGACTTCTAGATGTGGATTATGTCTTCAAGAAGTGGAATCTATAACCCATATTTTTTTGGAATATACCTTTGCACAAGGAGTTTGGAACTAGCTTATGCAACATCTAAATATTGAAGCTTTCAATCTCACTAGGGATAAGATTTTTACTTGCTGGCAGAGTTGGCATCAGATAAAATGTATTCCTATTCCTTTCATTGTGGCATGGTTTATTTGAATGAACAAGAATAAAGCCAAATTCGAAGAGAATATCTACACAACTGAAAAGGTGGCTAGAATCACGATTTCCTACATCTATAAGATGATCATATATAAAAAATTTCCAAACATCTCCAACCCTTACTCCATTGGCAAGGAAACTCCCTTAGATATCTACAAAGTCTTCTGGAAGCCTCCTGAGGGTAACACTATCAAAATTAATACAGATGGAAGTTTTTCTTAGATGGGTTCTAGAGTGGGTGGAGCATTCAAAAACCACCTGGGTCACCGCCTTCTTTACTTCCATACTCCTGTTTTGGCTACTAATGCCCTTGAAACTGAGTTTATTGCTATCTATTGGGTAGTTAACATTGCAATAAAGATTGGTTGAACTAATATTTGGATTGAATTGGATTTTAAAGTGGTTAATAATTTTCTTGGCACTGAGGAAGAGACACCTTGGCACCATTCTTACTAGATCCAAAATATTTTTTTTTATTGTAGATAAATCATTTTTAGGTATTTGGAGAAAAAATGGAAAAAAAGGATGAAATTTGGAGCAAAAAGAGCCAATTTTGGATTCTGGAGCATCATGCGCCAGATTGGCGAATGGTGCGCCAAAATGGAGAGAGCTGGAGCATGATGCGCAAGATCAGCGCATGGTGCACTAGGGATGACTTTTTCAAATTAAGGAGGTTTGAGACAAATTTTTCGCAAATTTTCAAACGGAGACTTGTTCTACACACCTTTTTTTGTAATTCAATGCATCTAGATACTTTGGAAGGTTCTTGTATGAAGGGACATGAATCTTGGATCAAATGACACACCTTTTGAATTAAAAAGAGTTGACATTTAGAGGAATTTTAAGAGGGAATTTTGAATTGTTTTCCAAAGGAGGCAGCCCAAAATAAAAGAATAAGACTTGAAGAGGTTAAAGGGGGATGAGAAGAAGAGGCTTTTCTGGATGTGGCGTCAGAGTTAGAGAGGGAGAAAAGAGGAGATTTTCTTCTATGTTTGTAAGAGGAGAGAAGAGATAGAGAGAGAAAGTTAAGGGCTTGGAGATTGTCTTCTAGGGTTGTAAGAGGAGAGGGGAAGGTGAGAGATTTCTTCTTCATTACATTTCTAAGAGAGAATTGAGAGTGATTGTAAAGAGAGAAAGGCTTGGAGAGAACTTCAAGGGATTTGCATGGGAAGGATTGTGAGATAAGTTGTTTTTTTATTTCTTTTGTTTTGTAAATATGTTTTTATATATGAAATTCATGTTTTATCGTATCCTTCTCATGAATTCTAAGTAGTCTTCTTTATCCTTCTCCCTACTCTAAAGATATGGTTTTGTGAAGAATATATTTTGTCTTCTACAATTTTAAATGATAATAATTTGTGATGATTTGAACTCCAATCTTCATTTACTTTTCAATCTGGCCAATTGAAATGTTAAAACTTGTTCAGAGACATATGTTCTTAAATGAGATATGATTTCTACAACATAGGGAGAATCACATTTGATTTCATGGGAGAGTGTGTCATCCATGGGATTGGGTGCAAATAAATAAGGAAATATACTTTTGTTGGATGTAGAATTGTAGATTTTATGGTGACAGATTAAAAAGACCAATTTGGTTTAGTTGATTCAAAATTAATGGGAGATTGTTAGCCCTCGAGGGAGGGAGTAGTGGGAGCTCTAGAGTGGTAGTCGGTATCCTCCCAGCCTAATTATTGAATAAGGGACCAAACTTTGGATTAATCAATGTACTTTATAACACTCGAAAAAGGGTAAAGAATAGGATTACTCCTATTTGCCACAAAACAATTTTTACATATATTTTCAAATGATTTCAATTTATTCATAAACCATAGACTCATTGTAAAGGGGAGGGATGCTTTCTTAAAATTTGAACTTTTTGTCAAAAAAAACTTTATTTAAATTTCTCAATTTTATCTTTGAAAGTTTAGTATTTAGTTTACATCTGCATTGTAATTAGCATTCACCTAAGTGGTTAATTTTCAAATATCGTACTTTACTTTTATTTTTTGTTTTTATTATAAAGTAATTTCCATAATTTACTTTAGGATTTTTTAACTTCCCTGTGGGATCGATATCTAGGACTCAATTAGATATCGATTTTTTACTTCTATTGATATTTAGGAAAGATTTGGTAGTTTAAAAAGAGTTTCAAAGGATATATTATATTTATAAAATGAGTTTTATTAGGATTATATTGCATATTTATTATAAATCTGCCTGCATCAAGTTTTTGGCGACGTTAAGTGGTGTCAACTTTATAAATATTTGCATATACAAATCTCCGTGTCAAGTTTTTGATCCCGTTGCAGGGCAAGTAACAAAAAATATTAGTATTTTACTTTATTTTATTTCAAAAAAGTAAAAAAAAAAAGAGTGTGTAGTTTAATTTGAACATTTTCTTATTTCNAATCTGCCTGCATCAAGTTTTTGGCGACGTTAAGTGGTGTCAACTTTATAAATATTTGCATATACAAATCTCTGTGTCAAGTTTTTGATCCCGTTCGAGGGCAAGCAACAAAAAATATTAGTATTTTACTTTATTTTATTTCAAAAAAGTAAAAAAAAAAAGGAGTGTGTAGTTTAATTTGAACATTTTCTTATTTCAGTGTGTTTGTTTATTTTAATTACTTACTTTATTCAGTTTATGCGTAGTGTAAGATTTGAAAATTTAGTACCTTACCACAATGAGTTAGAATTAAAAAAATTCAAAACTTAGCAAAATGGCTTGCAATTTAAATAATGTTGGAAATGAAAATGAACATCATCAGAGACCTTTAAGAGATTATACAAATCCTACAACAGATGAAATTCATTTGAGTATTCAAAATCCTGTTGTAGCTGCCAATTCATTTGAACTTAAAAATACTATTAGTCAAATGGTACAAAACAATCAGCTTGGAGGAACACCTACTGAAGATCCTAATTTACACCTTGCTAGTATTTTAGAAATTTGTGCTACATTTAAATATGATGGAATGTCAAATGATACCGTCAGACTTAAAATTTTTCCTTTTCACTAAGGCATAAAGCTAAGATGTGGTTAAACTCATTAGCATCAGGATCTATCAGAACATGGGTATGTTTATCACAAAAATTTTTATATAAATATTTCCCACCTTCAAAAAATGCTATGCATAGAAATGATATCACATTTTTTGTCTGTTTGAAGGGAATCAATTTATGAAGCCTAAAAAAGATTTAAAGATCTCCTTAGAAAGTGTCCATACCATACATTTTCAGATTAGTTGATAATTCAAACTTTTTATAATGGGATATCTTAGATTGATAATTGAAGCTGCTACAGGTGGATCATTAATGTTAAAACCATTTAATGAAGCATATTCATTAATTGAAGAGATGGCTACTAATAATTTTTAATGGCCCTCTAAAAGGGTAAATCCAAAGAGTGAAGCTAGTATACATGATTATGATGCAATATCTATTTTAACTGCCCAAATAGTTGTTATATCAAAGAAAGTAGATCAATATAGAATAAATTATTCTCAGATAGCACTTGTGCTTGAGGAGAACTCATTGGGAAAAATGATAGAATCTCAATCTTCTTATGAGACTTTAAATGCAATAAACAATCGTTTTAATAATCCTGGTTGGAAGAATCATCCAAATTTTAGTTGGAGTAACAGTAATTCTAATGTTGTAAATCCGCAATGGGGAAATAACATTGCAAACCCATCAGGAAACTCCAACAATTCAGAGAACTAAGCTTATAAACCTTATTACCCCCCAAGTTTTAATAATTTGTAGAGTAAGGAAAAAAGTTATCAATGGAAGAATTGTATTACAAATGGTTAGTCAATTACAAAGTCAAGGAGCTACTATTAGAAACATGGAAAATCAATTGGAATGTATTGCTACTGCACTTAGCAATAGACCGCTAGGAACATTGCCTAGTAATGTTGAAGTAAATCCTAAAGATCATAACAAAAGGGAAATTAAAGCAATTCAACTGATAAGTGGAAAAGTATTAGAAAAAAGAGTTCAACAAGAAGTGGAAGTTGAAAAAGATGAGGTGAAAAATGAAAAATCTGGTGAAGATTTTCATTTTGAAGCAGAAAATCCTAGTAAACCAATGAAATTCACTGTAGAAAGACCACCACCTCCATTTCCTCAAAGATTGAAGCAGAAACATAGAGATAATCAATTTTCAAAACTTTTGGAAATTTTGAGGAAATTAATGATAAACATTCCATTTTTTATGCTTTAGAACAAATGTCAAACTATGTGAAGTTCATGAAGGATATACTTAATAAGAAAAAGAAGTTTGCAAATAATGAGACATTGCACTTCTTGAAAAGTGTAGTAAAATAATTCAGAAAAAACTTCCTGAAAAACTTAAAGATCCTGGAAGTTTTACAATTTCTTGTGATATTGACGAACGATTTTATGGAAAATATTTATGTGATTAAGGAGCAAGTATTAATATTATGCTATTATCAATTTTCAAATGGTTGGGCTTAGGAGATATTTCACCTACAACTGTAACTCTGTAATCAGCTGATTGTTTGATTACCTATCCTAAAAAAGTTATAGAAGATGTTTTGGTAAAAGTTGATAAGTTTATCTTTCCTGTGGACTTTATTGTATTACATATGGAGGAAGATAAAGAAATTCTTATCATTTCAAGAAGATCATTCCTACCAACTAGAAGAGCTTTGATAGATGTGCAGAAAGGAGAACTAACTATGAGAGCTAGTGATCAAGTGGCTACATTTATTATTACAAAATCAGTGAGAAAGAGAATTAAAAAAAAATATATGGAACATCAAGATGAGGATAGAATTCAAGATGAACCTATGTAAGGAAGATATGGATTATGTTTAGGAAAGATTTGAAATGTTAGATCCTACAGAAAGTAACAAGAATTTGATTTCATCTACTGAGAAACCCCCTCCTGAACTAGATTTGAAAACACTTCCTACACATTTGAAGTATGCATTTTTAGGAGATTTATCTACATTACCAGTTATAGTATCCTTAGATTTCACATATATGCAAGAAAAACAATTATTGGAACTTTTGGAAAGATATAAAAAAGCCTTTGGATGGACATTTGTTGATATTAAAGGAATCAGTCCTTCAATTTTTATGCATGGAATCTTATTAGAAGATCAAAATTAACCAAGAGATGGCCGTCAAAGGAGATTAAATCCTATGATAAAAGAAGTACTAAAGAAAGAAATTTTAAAATGGTTAGATGCTGGAATAATATATCCTATTTTAGATAGTGCTTGGGTTAGTCCAATTGACTGTGTTCCAAAGAAAGGAGGTGTGACTGCAGTAACAAATGAGCATAATGAATTGATATCAACAAGACAAGTCATGGGTTTGCAAATTTGCATAGATTATAGAAAATTAAATTCGGCCATCAGAAAGGATCATTTTCCTTTACCCTTTTTGGACTAGACGTTGGATAGATTGGCTCGACATAAATATTTTTTTTAGATGGATATACCGGTTATCATCAAATACCTATTGCTCCAGTGAATCAAAAGAAAACAACATTTACTAGTACTTATGGAACTTTTGCTTTTTGGTGAATGCCCTTTGGATTATGTAATGCACCTGCAACATTTCAAAGATGTATGATGTCAATTTTCAGTGATTTGATTGCAAAAGGGATTGAAGTCCTTATGGACGATTTTTTTGAATTTAGAACTTCATTTAAAATATGTCTAAATCATTTAGAGAAAGTTCTGGAATGTTGTAAAAAGACTAATCTCATATTGTATTGGGAAAAATGCCAATTTATTGTTGCACGAGGAATTGTTCTTAGAAATAAAATTTCATAAAATGACATGAAAGTAAATCCTGTAAAAATACAGGTTGTATCAAACCTACGTCGACCTACTACAGTAAGAGGAGTTAGGAGCTTTTTAGGACAAGCTTGATTTTACAGGAGATATATTAAGGATTTTTCAAAAAATTACTAAACCTTTATGCAAACTTCTGGAGAAAGATACAAAATTTGACTTTAATCAAGATTGCCTCAAAGCCTTTAAAAATTTAAAGGAAAAATTAATCACTGCTCATATAATTATTTCACTGGATTAGGATAAACCTTTAGAATTAATGTGTGATGCTAGTGATTATGCAATTGGAGTTATTTTACGGTAGATATATGATAATATTTTTAAAGTTATATACTATGCTAGTAAGACTCTTAATGATGCTCAAATTAATTAAACCACCACTTAAAGAGAGTTATTAGCTATTGTGTATGCTTTTGATAAGTTTTAATCATATCTGATTGGAGCTAAATGTATTGTGCATACTGACCATCTGGCTATTAAATATTTGATGCAAAAGAAGGATGTTAAATGTGTTGTGTACAATGATTATTTGACTATTAATTAGATGGGCACTTCTGATGCAAGAGTTTGATTTTGTAATAGTCGATAGAAAGGGGATTGATAATAAAATTTCTAATCATCTATCAAGGCTTGAACAAGAAGAAATACTATATATAGAAAAAGAGATTAGAGAAACTTTTCCTGATGAACGACTTTATGCTGTAAAAGGATGAGAAATACCTTGGTATGCTGATATTGTAAATTATACTGTTAGTGGTATTTTACCAAATGGATTAACAAAACATAAGGAAAAGAAATTCATTCATGATGTAAAATCATATTTTTGTAATAATCCTTATTTATATAAGCAATGTAAAGATTTAAAAATGAGATGATGTGTGCCTTATGAAGAAATTCAAGAGATTACTAAAAAATGTCATGATTATGAATATGGAAGACATTTTGAAAATGATAGAACTGTTCATAAAATTTTACAATTTGGATTTTATTGGCCTACTCTATTTAGAGATGTTAATATATATATCGAAACATGTAATCAGTGACAGAGAGTAGGTAATATCTCAAGAAGAAATGAAATGCATCTAAATTTTAATTTGGAAATTGAAATTTTTGATGCATGGGGATTGGATTTCATGGGACCATTTATACCCTCATTTGGAATTATATTCATATTGATTGCAATGGATTACGTTTCAAAATAGATTAAAGCAATCACTTTACCTCGATGTGATGCTTGTAGTGTTTCAAAAATTTTAATTAAAAAAATTTTTACAAAATATGGAATGCTGAGAGTAATCATTACCGATGGAGGATCTCTTTTAAGAAATGCAACAGTTGCAAGATTGGTGGAAAAATATAATATAGTGCATAAAGTTGCAACTGCTTATCATCCCCTGATGAGTGGTTTAACAGAAGTGTTTAATCATGAAATTAAAAGAATTTTTGAAAAGAGTGTTAATCCTAATAAAATAAATTGGTCTACTAGATTTAATACTGCATTATGGGCATGTAAGACATCTTATAAAACACTTAAATAAATGTTCCCGTATAAATTTATTTTTTGGAAGACTTTTCACTTGCCAATTGAATTGTAGCATAAAGCTTATTGGGCTATAAAAGAATTCAGTTTCAATTTGAAAGAAGCTGGTGAGAAAAGATTATTGCAATTGAATGAGCTTGAGGAAATAAGAAATAAATCTTACAATAATGCAAGGATTTATAAGGAAAACATGAAAGAATGATCAGAAGATAATAAAAAGAGAATTTAAACCTAGACAGGAAGTTGTATTATGCAATACAAGATTGAAATTATTTCCTGTAAAATTGAAGTCTACGTGGAAAGAGCCATTCAGAGTTATAAAAGTCTATTCCTATGGGGATGTTAATATTGAAAACCCCAAGACTGGATAAATCATTAATGTGAATGGGCACAGATTGAAATCATATTTTGATGGTCAAAGACCAACTTTTAAAGTAATAATAATGTTGGGTCACCTAGAATAAAACTAGGAATGTTGGGCTGATGACATTAAACCAAGCGCTTTGTGGGTGGCAATCCATTTGTATCATTGTTTAGCTTCTTTGTTAGTATGTTTTGTTTGAGATATTTCACATATATTTATGTTTATGTCTTTATATAGTCTGTGTATTTGATAAAATATTTAGAAACCTATTTATTTACCTAATTTTATAAAAAAATTGAGAATTTATTGGATTGAAATTAAAATGGCAAAAATTCTGGATTTGGCGCATGATACGCCAGATTGGCGCATCATGCACCACTTTCCAGTGAGCTGGCGCATGATGCGCCAGATAGGCACATGATGCGTCGCAGGTTTGAAAATGTTTAAAATTTCTCAAATGATGGTTTTTGGCAATTTTTGGTGGTTTCTTCTCCATATAACTCTTAAAAACCTACTCCAAACCATATTTTGGGGGGTAAAATGAGGGTAGAGTCACCATTTTTCAATTTCTATGGCTTCCCACTCTAAAATCTCCCCTAGATTTTGAATTTCAACCGAAGAAAGTTTGTCAGCTTTGATGCACAGAAATTACATGATCGAGTTCTAGTGAAGAAGAGGTTTATTAAAGAAAGGGGATTTGTGAATCAAAGATTCAACATGTCGAATACTTAAGTAGAATAGACTATTGAGCAGGGGGTTCGAAAGTGCTTTGCTACACTACTGCCGCTATTATTGTTCCCGTAGTAAAAGAATTTTATGTAAATCTTCATGGGATCAACCAAGGAATGATTTACGTACGTGGTAGGTTTGTGCAATTCACTCCTTCAAGAATAAACAAGATGTTTATGATTAAAAATGTGCCTATTTTTCATTATGCAAACTTTACGCTTACAAAAGAGAATATGAATGAACTCTATCGTTACCTTACGAATGAAGATGCTAATTAGGAGACCAGAGATGATGGAAATGTAAGTTTTCCTTCATCATTTTTAAATCCAGTTTCAAAAGAGTGACACTTCTTTATTACATCGAAGTTACTGACAACCATGAAAATTAGTAAGGTCCCTAAGGAGAGTGTCATATTAAATTATTGCATTCAAACCAAAAAAACTATTGATGTTGGGGCTATTATTGTGAAATCACTTTTGGGTTTGATTGTGAATGGATCTTCAACTGGATTGGGACATCCATCAACTATTTTCTTACTTTGTAGTCAAGCTCAAGTACGTTATGAAAGTTGGGAAAACGTGCTACTTCCTTGGAAGCCTATGGATCCAGAAGTTTAGTGCAATTGTATTGGAATGGGAGATGGAAATGATATGCATGTACTGATGAATCAAGGATCTTAGAATTCATCACATGTTTAACCCTACTAAAACTCGAGTGCACTTTCAAAGAGGATCAAGAAGATAGAAAAAGATGTGCAGAATCTCAAGCATGTGATTGGGAATATTACTGAAATGTTGGATCATCTAGATTGGAGACTGAAGGAACAATTTGAACATACAAGGCATATTGAAGATGGATTGGTACGTATATTCAAGAAACATGCTTGGATTGAGGAGGAAAATTCAACGGATGAATTTCCATTTTGACCCTTCTACAATATATATGTGCACTATCAATTGATGGGAGATATCCTAGAGGATGTAGTGAAGATGATGTTTGATCTTAATTTATGCACGGATTGTTTTGTGTTGTACTGTTTGTTTTAGTTTATTGTGTTGGATTGCATTTCCTTTCTAATGAACACTATCTATGTTTAAGTTTTGAATTTTGATGTTTAGATTTCAGTATTATGATGTTGGCTTGCTTTGAAGCACTTAATTTGATGTTTGTTGGCTTGAAAAATTTTAGTTTGTAATAGCACAGATTTTATATAAAAATGTGAGTTTTTGTGTTGTTTGTAAAAGTTTGGAGTTAGTGTGGTATTTATATATGCTTAGAACGGTTTTTTTGAGTCAAATAGAGGTTGACGTAAAGCGGTATGGAGCACATTTCCACAAAAACTGAAATCTAGAAAATTTGAGCTCTGACGCATGATGCGCTAGATTGGTGCATGATGCGCCAACTTATAGAACTTTGGGGCATAATGCACCAAATTGGCGCATGAAGCACCAAAGGTCCAAACCACTATATTGCCTAGAAAACCACAAAATTACACAGAAAAACTCCATTTTCGCTACTTGATTCATCTTCTACCTCAGAACCTTGGTCCAGGGTAACACACATTGTGAGCTAAAGAGAAGGATACAAAGGCTAAAAACTATATATCTCATCTTTTCTTGAGTAGAGCTTCACTTTAACTTAGAAATTTTTTATTTTCACCATGGATTTTGGGAGATCCAAAAATTAGAATTTTTTTATGAAAATACTTAAAGAAAACTCTTGGTGAAAAGTTTCTTACCGAATAACCTTGCTTGAGGACTTAGATTTTAGATTTAATAATTTATTTGGACTATATTTGGGTTTTCGTAGAATTTCTTAATGGCTCCCTGTGTTAAGAGAGGAAGAACATCCGAGGACTTCAACGAATGAAGCTTTTTTAGTTTCAAAGCCTAACATAGTTACAATACTCAAATGGAGACCAAGAGAATGATCAAAGAGCGAGCGTTTGTAAACCCGGGTGGCGAGGGCTAATGACTGATTCTTTCCTGGAATTGGGAAAGATTCTACTACTTCATTCGTAGCAATTGTCCTGATGGTTCGGGAGTTTTATGCAAACCTGAGATTCACTAATGAAGATCACATCCTAGTTAGAGGTAAATAAGTTGAATTTACTGCTGATTGGATCAATACTTTTTATGATTTTAGGGGTGTATTTTTTGATGAATATGTTGCATTTAAGATGAGTGATTCATCACTAGAGGAAGTGATTGCATTTCTAAGTGATGGAAGAGTGGAATGGAAGATTAAGATTAACAGTATACTTAACTTCCTTGCTTCCATGTTGACTATTCAGTCAAAAATATGACACCACTTCAATTCTGCCAGATTGTTGCCAACAAATCATTTGCCTGATTTTACTAAAGATAGAGTTGTACTCAACTATTGAATTCATAGCATGAAGGCAATATATGTGTGAGCACTTATAGTTCAGCATGCTCAAAGTATTACTGGTAGTTCTACAACTGGAGTATTGGGATACCCTGCCTTGATTTTCACTCTATGTGAACAATAAGGGGTAGAATCCCATAGAAATGAAGAGAGATTGGAGTTCAAAATCCAATCAAGAGACATATGATTCAGAGAGTAGAATCATTTGTTGAGTCTATAAGTGGAAGAAGGGATAGGCTCTCTACATTTGCTGTAGGGGCATCCACTTTTAGATCTGTATCACTTGAAGTTATTATGGGCCAACTGATTATTCAACAGATGGATATACTAAATATTCAGACTCAGTATAATGATGAATATCAACAGAGGAGAATTCAACATGATATTGACTTTGAAAAGCTAATGGTAAGACACCTTAGGGGTGAACCTAATGTGGACTATTTTAGTTGCCCCAGTTTCACTCCCAATACTCTCATTCATGATGAAGAAATAGAAGAATAAGAAGTTAAAGAATTAGATGATGAAGGGGAAGGAGATGAAGATTGATATTTTATGAGTCTAGTTTAGTTTGATTTTGATGTCTGTTTCTTGTTTGTGTTTGTATTGGGATGTACTTTTACTTGAGACTTTTTGCAGTAAAAGACTTTTTATGTTGTGTTGAGAACTGAATCTGTAATATTAATTGTAGGATTTTACTTTTTCTGCATTTTTAGTATTTAAAATTTAGTTTGTCAATTTAGTTTTTCAGTTTTTGGATATATGTTTTTAATTCTCAACAAGTTCTCTAGAATATTTAATGTTTTAATTAATGTTTTAAAGCCTGTCTGTAGTTTTACAGTTAGTACCTGCAGTATACCAGAGCCCAGTTTCATAATCAGAAATCCTCTATAGGTCAATTTTTATTTTCATGCATTTACTGTTTTCTTTCACTTGTTAAATTTTATATTCAAAATATTTTTAAAGTCATTTAAAAACTTAAGTTTGTGGGAAAGAATAATTTATTTTGAAAAGGAGTAACTAAATTTTATTTGTCCTTAAGTAACTATATTTTTAAAAATTAGTTTAACATGGTATGGGACATTAAGATTTAACTTTAAATGACTATACTTCATTTTATAAGTATTATGGTAAATTTAGGTAAAGAGTTTTTAATAATGAAGGTCAATTCAAAATTTAAAAATATTTAGTATGATAGAATAAGACTATCTTTTTCTATTTAATGTAAAGGAAATTGTATTTTTGAAGTGTTAAGATTTTTAGAGTTTCATGTAAGAAGAAGGGAATTAGACTTTATGAAAAATCATAAACTAATATGAATTAACAAAAGTAAAGAAACGTATAGAGTTTTTACTTTAAGAAGAGGATAGTGAAGTTCTAAATCATTAAAGGCTATCCAGATATAATAATCCTCACTTGGAAAAATAAGAGAAAATAATGGATTGAAAAGATCCTAAAAGAAAAGAAAAAAAAAGGAAAGAAAAAAGAATGAAAGAAAAGGAAAAAAAAAAGAGAAAAAAACTAATTGAGGAGTAGCTTGAGGAGATGCCTAATAAAAAATTGGCTTCACTTGAATCAACTTAAGGAAGGAGCTTTATTACATTTTATAAACTTATATTGGAGTATTAATAGCATTCCTATTAAGGTTTCCATGAAGTTTTTTTTCATATAAATGTTCTAAATGTCCTTAATATGATGAATTGTAATTCTTTTGAAATGAATAGAGATTCTAAAATTATCAATTTGATTACTAAGTATTCCTAGACTTAGAACTTGAATTTAAGTTATTAAAGGCTTTTCCTTAAATTTTGTTATTCTATTTATTAAACTAAAGTATAAAAGTTATAAGTTAATCTTTATCCTAAGCCATATACTTTTACCTAATAAAAGTGTCACTTGAGGATAAGTAACATTTAAGTATGGGGGATTTTGATACACCAAAATAATATACTATTTTAAGTACCTATTTTTGGTGATATTGCAATTTCAAGAAGGGTATTTTTGTGTTTTTGTTGCAGTTATGTAGTTTTTAGGCATTTGGAGTAAAAATGACAAAAAAGGATGAAATTTGGAGCAAAAAAAGCCAATTGTCCATTCTAGCGCATCATGTTCCAAAATCCAGAGAGGTGCCGCATGATGCGTTAGAGACAAATTTTTTAAATTAAGGCGGTTCGAGACAAATTTTGCATAAATTTTCAAAAAGACTTGTTTTACACACATTTTGGAGTAATTTAATCCATCTAAATACTTTAGAAGGTTCTTTTATGAAGGGATATGACTCTTGGATCAAATGACACATCTTTTGAATTCAAAAAGTTGACTTTTGGAGGAATTTTTGGAGGGAATTTTGAATTCTTTTCCAAAGGAGGCAACCTACAATTAAAGAAGAAGATTTGAAGAGGCTAAAGAGCGAGTAAAAGAAGAGGCTTTTGAGGGTGTGGCGTGAGATTTAGAGAGAGAGAGAAGAGGAGATTTTTTTCTATGTTTGTAGAGGAGAGGGAAGGTAAGAGATTTCTTCTTCATTACATTTCTAAGAGAGAATTGGTAATGATTGTAAAGAGAGAAAGGCTTGGAGAGAACTTCTAGGGATTTGCTTGGGAAGGATTTTGAGATAAGTAGTATTTTTATTTCTTTTGTTTTGTAAACTTATTTTTATATATGAAATTCATGTTTTATTGTATCCTTCTCATGAATTATTAGTCTTGTTTATCCTTCTCACTACTTTAAATATATGTTTTTGTGAAGAATAGATTTTATTTTCTACAGTTTTAAATGATAATAATTTGTGATGGTTTGAACTTGAATCTTCATTTACTTTTTAATCTGGCCAATTGAAATGTTAAAACTTGTTGAGAGACATATGTTCTTAAATGAGATACGATTTCTACAACATCGGGAGAATCACATTTGATTTAATGGGAGAGTATGTCATCCATGGGATTGGGTGCAAATAAATAGGTAAATATACTTTTGTTTGATGTAGAATGAGAGATTTTAAGGTGACAAATTAAAACCCCCAATTTGGTTCAGTTGATTGGAAACTAATGCAAGATTTTTAGCCCTCAAGGGAGGGAGTGGTGGGAGCTCTAGAGTGTCAGCCGGTATATTCCAACCTAACCACAGAATTAAGAACCTAACTCTGGATTAGTTAATGTTCTTTATAGTACTTGAAAGAGGGTAAAGAATAGGATTGCTCCTATTTGGCACAAAACAATTTTTATATATGTTTTCAAATGATTTTAATTTTGTCACAAACCATATACTCATTATAAAAGGGAAGGATGCTTTCTTAAAATTTGAACTTTCCGTCACAAAAAAAACTTTGTTTAGTTTTCACAATTTTACTTTGACAGTTTAGTATTTAGTTTAATTTAATTTATGTAATCTTACATTTACATTGTAATTAGCATTCACCTGAGCTGTCAATTTTCAAATTTTGCGCTTTACATTTTTTTTTAAATTTTTATTATAAAATAATTTCCATAATTTACTTTACAATTTTCCAACTTCCCCTAGGACTTCATTAGAGCCCTTTATTACTTAAACGATATGCATACTTGCATTGATATTTAGGAGAGATTTGGCAATTTAACAAGTGTTTTTAAGGATAAATTCTATTTATAAAAATAGTTTTGTTATGATTATATTGCATATTTATTATAAATCTGCCTGCATCGAGTTTTTGGCGTCGTTAAGTGGTGTAAACTTCATAAATATTTGCATATAAAATCTCTGAGTCAGGTTCCATGACTAGACTTCTAGTACAGTCGACAGAAAAGTCCTATGGCTAGATCCAAGGCTTCTAAGGAAGAGACTAAACCTCAACCAAAAATGAGGTCAACAAATGGACCACAAAAATGTGTGGTGTGTTGGGCAAGCACACCACACATATTGGTCTTGACGGAAGAGATAAAAAAACCAACACAACTACCTAAGCCAACATGTTCAAAGTAAAGGAGAAAGAAAATGAAAATGTTTCCGCTGGGGAGTAGACAGGGACTCCCTCTTAGAAATCGTAAGGTGGACTTCTGAAGACAACTATCTAAGATATAGATGGTTATGATGAAGATTTGATTTGATTTAATTTTAAACAAAAGATTTTAATTTTATTTGAAGTCAATTTAAATTTGATTTCAATAAAATTTCAAGAATTAAGGATGTATGAAGAGACCATATCAAGAAGAAGGGGGAAGGAAAGCTCTGCCACTCACATTCAACCCAAGAGATAATGATAAGTGCTAAGAATGTCACATTAGAAAGGAAAGCCGAGGGACTCGCATCCAACTTAAGAGGTGCCAGAAAGAGAGTAGGATAAAGAACTATCCTGAGGGAGTTGAACGAAGGTCTACGATCCCAAGTGCTGAGGAGGAAGTAGGACGGAGGCCTACAATGTTGTGGGAGTAGAACAAAGGTCTATAGTTTTGAGTGCTAAGGGGAAAGTAGGATAGAGATCTACAATCTTGAGGGAGTAGAATGAAGGTATACGATCCTAAGTGCTGAGGTGGGAGTACGACAGAGGCTTACAATCCTGAGGGAGTAGAACGTAGGTCTACGATCCCTAGTGCTGAGATGAGATTAGGATGTAGGTCTACAATCCCGAGTGCTGAAATGGGAGTAGGAAGAAGGCCTATAATTATGAGGGAGTAGAATGGAGGCCTACAATCTTGTGTGCTGAGGTGGGAGTAGGACGGAGGACTACAATATCAAGGTAGTATAACGGAGGTCTACACTCCCAAGTACTGAAGTGAGAGTATGACAAAGTCCTACAATTTTGAGGGTATAGAACAGAGGTCTACATTCCCGAGTGTTGAGGTGGGAGTAGGACAGAGGCCTATAATCTCGATGGTGTATAATGGAGTTCTACAATCCTCAGTGCGAAGGAGGTAGTATGACGGAGGCATATTTCGACGGAGTAGAATGGAGGTATGCAATCCCATGTGCTTAGGTGGGAGCAGGACAAATGCCTACAATCCCGAGGGAGTAAAATAGAGGTCCTCAATCCGAAGTGCTGATGTGGGAGTAGGACGGAGGACTAAATTCTTGAGGGAGTAGAATGAATGTCTTCAATTTTAAGTTTTGAGATGGAAGTACGACGGAGGAATACAATCCTGAGGGAGTAGAACAGAGCTCTACAATCCCGAGTACCGAGGTGGGAGTAGACGGAGGCCTTCAATCCCGAGTAAGTAAGAGGTCTACAATCCCAAGTGCTAGGTTAGACCAGGACGAAGGCCTATAATCCTGATGAAGTCAAAAAGTGGTCTACAATATCGAGTATAGAGGAGGTTGTGGTAATTGCGGAGATCGTGGAGGATTTTGTGAAGCACGGAGAATGTGGAATGTGTGTGAAGAATGAACGATATGAGAGAGACGTGGAAAATTTGCTTATCATTTTTTATCATTTTTATACATATTTTTTATTGCCGGGGTATTTTTAAATATAATTTTTTTTTAATTAATTTTTTTAGTTTTGGATTTTACTTATTTCATTAAACTTTCTTTCTATCATTTTTGGTTCATTATAATTTAGGACCATCGTGTGGTCATGCCGCTTCTCATTAATCACACTGAAAGGCAACTCAACAAATATGTTGAAGTTTAAAAACTTCATTTCTTCTCTAACACAGTAACAAACATTTATCTGTCCCCTGAGACAAGCTTGTGATCAAGCTAACCTTCTAAGACACGCTTCAAGATGGGAGTCTTTTCGTGCATACTTAGAGGTACGTCTTTCTCATGTCTCATGCGGGCATAGCTCCTCTAACTCTTCATCTGGTTGGAATCCAAACAGTATTTTGTTGTCATCCATTCTTCTTAATGTGACCAAGACTCTTCGGCATGACACTCCAAGGATGCGATGCTTGGACATGTTTGCTTCATTTCCTTTCAAAATCAATACTGATCTGACAGGTAGTGGAATCTCAACTGATCCTCGAAGCTCTTCCGGACCGACGATGTCTATCTCCCTCCCAAATTGGATGATGTTGTTGCTCATAAATGAAATTGTTCAGAATAGTCGGGCGCAGTCATGATGATTGATGTGGGGAGGTATGCAGTCTCCTTTTTCATAAATATTGGTGATGCAGCTACTTGGAATACAATCTGCATGTAGTATTTGATGCGGGTAGATTTTGTGTGTAAATTTTGCAAATATTTTTCAATATTACAAAATACACACGACAGATATATCAATAAATATGCGAAATAATCAAAACAAAAATACTTTTTTATGAAAATAGTTTATCTTTAAAACTCTTTTTAAACTGTCAAATCCCTTTTAAAATCAATGCTAGTATACATATCACTAATGTAATAAAGGGCTCTAATGGAGTCCTACATTTCAATCCCACAGGGAAGTTGGAAAAATCTATAATTAAATTCTTAAAATTATTTTAAAATTTAAAATTACAAAAATAAAAGTAAAATTTGAAGTTTGAATATTAACTACTAAAGTGAATGCTATATAAAATATTGTTGAAAGACAGAGTTAACTAACTGAAAACTAAACTTTCAAATGTAAAATTACGAAACCTAAACAAATTTTTTGTTGACTAAAAATGAAAATTTAAGAAAGAATCTTTCCCCTTTGCAATGAGTATATGAATTGTGAAGAAATTAAAATCATTTAAAAATATATATAAAAACTATTTTTTTCCAAATTGGAGCAATCCTATTCTTTACCCTCTTCCGAGTGCTATAAAGAACATTGACTAGTCCAGAGTTTGGTCTCTAATTTCATGGTTAGGCTGGGAGAATACCGGTTTCCACTCTAGAGCTCCCACTACTCCCTCCCTTGAGGGCTAACAATCTCGCATTAGTTTTTAATTAACTGGACCAAATTAGGGATTTTAATCTATCACCTTAAACTCTTCAATTCTGCATCCAACAAAGTATATTTCCCTATTTATTTGCACTCAATTCAATGGATGACATACTCTCCCATGAAATTAAAAGTGATTCTCCCCTAGTTGTAGAAATCATAGACCTTTTCAGAATATCTGTTTCTCAACATATTTTAACATTTCAATTGGCCAGATTGAAAAGTAAATGAAGTTTAGATTCAAATCATCACAAATTAAGAACATTTAAAATCATAGAAAACAAAATCAATTTTTTTCAAAAAAACATATCTCAAAGTAAGGAGAAGGATAAAGAAGACTACTTATAATTCATGAGAAGGATAAGGTAAAACACAGATTTCATAAAGAAAAATAAGTTTGCAAAACAAAATAAATAAAAGACACAACTTATCTTACAAACCTTCTAAAGAAAATCTCTAAAAGTTCTCTCCAAGCCTTTCTCTTCTTACAAACACACTCAATTCTCTCTTATAAGTGTAATGAAGAAAAATCTCTCACCTTCCCTCTCCTCTTACAACCCTAGCAGAAAATCTCCTCTTTTCTTCTCCTAGCCTTTCACGCCACCCCCAATTACTTATTTGTTTTGTCCCCCCTAAACTCCTTGAAGTATTCTTCTTTTATTTTGGAATGCCTCCATTTAAAAGGAATTTAAAATTCCCTACAAAAGTCAACTCTTTTGTATTCAAAAGATGTTTCGTTTGATCCAAGAGACATATCCCTTCATAGAAGAACCTTTTAAAGTGTGTAGATGGATTGAATTACTCCAATAGGTGTGTAGAAAAAGTGTCCCTTTGAAAATTTGTGCAAAATGTTTTTTCTCAAATAGCTTTAATCCGCAAAAAGTCATCTCTGGCTCATCATGCACCAAGCCTCTGTATTCCAAACTTAGTTGTTTTGGCTTCAATTTTCGTCCTTTCTTTCATTTTTGCTCCAAATGCCTAAAAATGATATACCTGCTAGAAAACATGAAAATATCCTTCTTTAAAGTTCAATATCACAAAAAATAAACATTAAATAAGTACTTAAAATAGTATATTATTCCCCAAACTTAAATGTTACTTGTCCTCAAGTGACACTTTTAATACATAAAAACATGACTTAGGATAGAGATTTACTTATAACTTCTATACTTTAGTTTAATAAATAAAAAAGCAAAATTTAAAAAAACCTTTAATAACTTAGATTCAAATTCTAAGTTTAGGAATACTTAGTAATCAAATTTAAGATTTATGAATCTATATTCATTTCAAGAAAAATTGCAATTTTTCATATTAAGGACATTTAGAATATTCATATGAAAAAGAACTTCATGAAGACTTTACTAGGATTGCTAATAATACTTTAATACAAGTTTAAAAAAGACCATAAAGCTCATTTTTTAAGTTAATTCAAGTGAAGCCAATTTTTGATTAGGCATCTCCTCAAGCTTCTCCTCGCTTATTTTTGTTTTGTTTTCTTTACTTTTCCTTTTCATTTTTTTTCTTTTAGGATATTTTCAATCCTTTCTTCTCTTTTTCTTTTTCTTCCAAGTGAGGATTACCATATCTGGATAGCCTTTAATAGTTTTGAACTTAACTATCCTCTTCTTGAGGTCAAAACTCCATACCTTTCTTCACGTTATAAATTCATATTAGTTTATGAATTTTCATAAAGTCTCATTCTTTTCTTTTTAAATGAAATTCTAACATTCTTAGTACTTCAAAAATTCAATTACCTTTAATTTAAATAGAAAATCGTAGTCTTATCCCATCATACCAAATATCTTTAACTTTATAATTGACATTCATTATTAAAAACTTTTGCCTAAATTTAGGACAATATTTATAAAAATAAGTATAGTCATTTATAGTTAAATCTTAATATCCCAGGTCATGTTCAATTAATTTTAAAAATATAGTAAATTAAGGACAAATAAAATTTAGTTTACTTTTTATCAAAAGAAATTTTTCTTCACCCCAAACTTAAATTATTAAGTAATTTTAAAATGTTTTAGTACAAAATTTTAGTAGGTGAATAAAAATAGTAAATGCATGAAAATAAAAACTGACCTGTAGAGGATTTTTTTATTGTGAAACTGGGCTCTGGTATACTGCAGGTACTAACTTTAAAAACATACATGCTTTAAAGCATTAAATGAAACGTAATATATTCTAAAGAACTTGCTGAAAACAGAAATACGAAAACTAAAGAACAAAGCTAAAAATACTAAAAATGTAGAAAAAGAAAAAGTTTGTAGTTAAAATTACAATTATGTCCACAACACAACATGAATGTTTTTACTACAACAGTTCTCAAATAAAAAAAACGACACATTTCAATTACAAATAACAAACAAACATAAAAAACAAACTAACACTAGACTTATAAAAGTATTTGTCTTCATCTCCTTCCTCTTCATCATGGTCATCATCTTCTTCTTCTTCCTCATCTTCATCCTATATAGGAGCGTAGGGAGTGAAACTGGGGCAAGGAGAAAATTCTACATTGGGCTCTCCCCTAAGATGTCTCACCATAGCATTCTCAAAATTAATATCATGTTGAACTGTCCTCTATTGATATCATCATTATAAGCATTTCTTGCTCCAATCTCTCCGAACTAACCATGAATATTAATTATATCCATTTTTTTGAATCATGAGTTGGTCCATAATGTTTTCTAATGATGGAAGGCGAGAAGTAGATGCCCCCACAGCTAATTTAGAGGGTCTATCCCTTCTTCTCCCTTTAGATTCAACAAATGAGTCAACTACTTGAATCATATGCCTCCCAATAGGATTTTATGGTTGTAATCTTTCTTCATTTCTGTGGGACTCTACTTCTAATTGTTCACACAAAGTAAAAATCAGAGCAGGGTATACTAAACCACTAGCTGTAGGGCTACCAACTATACTTCGAGCATGATGAACTATAAGTTAACCAACATTTATTGCTTTCATGTTCTGAATGCAATAGCTCAACACAACTCTATCTTTCGTAACATTGGCAAGATGATTTGTTGGCAATGATCTAGCAGAAATAAAGTGATGCCATACCTTTGACTGGATAGTCAACATAGAAGTGGGGAAGTTAACTATCTTGTTATTCTTAATCATCTACTCTCCTGTTCCATCAGTAAAAAAGGCAAGAACTTCATCTAATGATGAATCAGGCAACACGAATGCAATGTATTCATCAAGAAATACATTCCTCAGTCCATAAAAGCATTGATCCTTTCAGCAAAAAATTAAACTTGTTTACCTCTAACCAGTATGTGGTCACCAGCAGTGAACCTCAGGTTAGCGTAGAACTCTCAAATCATGTGGACAATCGCTACTGAAGTAAAGTAGAAGAATCTTTCCCAATTTCTGGGAAGGATCAGCCTTTTGATCTTGCCACCTGGGTTTGCAATTGCCCATTCTTGGATCAATCTTATGATTTCCATTTGAGTATTGTAACTATGTTGGCCCTTGAAGTTAATGAATCTTTGTGAATCAAAATCTTCGGATGGCCTTCCTCTCTTAACTGAGGGAGCCATTGGAAATTCTACAAAAATACAAATAAATTTCAAATAAATTACTAAATAAAAAGTCTAACTCTTCAAGCAAGATTAAATGGTAAGAAACTTTTCACTATGAGTTCTTTTCAAGCTTTTTCATCAAAAATCCCAAATTTTGGATCTTCCATAGTGTAGGAAAAATCCATCGTGAAAATAAAAAATTTCTAAGTTAAAGTGAAGCTATTACCAAGAGAAGATGAAATTTATTCTTTTTGACCTCCAAAATCTTCTCTATCGTCCTTAATAAGAAGCTCTAGGTCAAGGATTAGAGGTAGGAGATGACCCAAGCAGTGAAAATTGAGCTAATTCATGCAATTTTGTGGTTTTTTAAGCAATCTGACATTTTTGGGTCTTTGGCGCATCATGCGCCAAATCTGGCACATCAAGTGCCAGCACTCTGTAAATTGGCGCATCATGCGCCAATTTAGGGTATCATGTGCTAAAGCTTAAATTCACCATATTTGGGTTTCTGTGAAAATCAGCTCCATACTATCTTACGTCAGCCTCTAGTTAACTCAAATGAACATTTCTAAGAAAACAAAAACATCACTCTAACACCAAACTTTCACAAACAACACAAAGCTCATATTTACATATAAAGTTTGCGCTATTACAAACTAACAATATTCAAGCCAATAAACATCAAACTCAGTGTTCTAAAACAAACCAACATCCTAACACTGAAATATAAACAACCAAATACAAATCATAAACATAGATAGTGCGGAAATAGAAAGGAAATGCAATCCAACTTAACAAACTAACACAAGCAGTACTAAACAAAACGCTTCCTACATAAATTAAGTTTAAACGTCTTCTTCACTCTCGTCCTCCAAGATATCTCCCATCTATTGGTAGTACACATACAAATTGCAGAAGGGTCGATATGGAAACTCATCAGTTGAATCCTCTCCAATCCAAGAATATTTCTTGACATATGTACCAAACCATCTTCAATACGCCTAGTATGTTCAAAATGTTCTCTTAATCTCCAATCCAAATGATCTAGCGTTTCAGAAATATTCTCAATCACATGCATAAGATTCTGCACCTCTTTCTCTATCTCCTTGATTCTCTTCAAAAGTGCATTCGAATTATAGTAGGGTTGAATAGGTTATGAATTCTGAGATTCTTGATCCATCAACACATTCATATTATTTTTATCTGCCATTGCAATACAGTTGTAAAAGACTTCAAGATCTATCGGCTTCCAAAAAGAAGCACTTTTTCCCAACTTTCATAAGGTATTTACGAGTAACTGCACAGTAGAAAAATAGTGGATGGATGTCCAAGTCCAATTGCAGATCCATTCACAATCAAACCCAAAACTAGTTTTACAATTATGGCTCCAATATCAACAAGTTTTCTGATTTGAATACAATAATTTAAAATAGCTCTCTCCTTCATTACCTTACTAATCTTCATGGTGGGTAGTAATTTCAAAGCAACAAAGAAGTGTCATGCCTTAGAAATAAGACTTAAAAATGATATGGAAAAACTTACATTCCCATCATCTCTGACCTCCCAATTCACATCTTCATCCGTAAGGTATTATTAGAGTTCATTCATATTATCTCTCGTAAGGGTAAAATTCGTATAATGGTAGATAGGCACATTCTCAATCATAAACATCACGTTTCTTCCTGAAGTAGTGAACTGCACAAACCTGCCTCACACATAGATTGTTCCTTGGTTGATCTCATAAAGATTTACATAAAGCTCTTTCACCACGGGGGTGAGTGCAGCTGGAGTAGTGCAACTAAGCACTTCTCGGTGCCTCTGCATAATAATTTTGTTCACTCAAGTATTCAGTGTGTTGAATCATCAATTCACAAATCCCCTTTCTTTGATTAGCCTATTCTTCACTAGAACTTGATCATGCAATTTTTGGGCATCAAAACTAACAAACTTTCTTCGATTGAAAATTCCAAATCTCGTAGTATTTTTGGAGTGGGTAGCCACTAGACTTAAAATCTAGTGGTTTTTCCTTCGTTGTCCCCCTTAAAATAGACTATAGACTTAGGATTTGATTTTTTGGAGTTATAAGGAGAAGAAACTGCCAAAAATCACCTTTTGAAACATTTAAGTCATTTTAGTTGCCGCGGCGCATCATGCACCAGCTCTCTGGAATTCGAAGCATCATGCAGCAGTTCCAAAAATCGCACTATTTTGATTTCGATCCAATAAATTCTCAATTTTTCCACAAAATTAGCCAAATAAAGATGTTTCTAAATAATTTTCTCAAATACACAGACTTAAACATTAATAATTTTCTTAAAGAACTAAACATAAATATACATAAAATATTTCAAACAAACAAAAAACTCAAAAGCAAACTAAATAATGATTCATATGAGTTGCCTCCCACAAAGCGCTTGGTTTAATGTCGTCAGCCTGACATTCCCAGTCTCATTTTGGGTGACTCAATATTACAGTTTCTTTAAAAGTTGGTCTTTGACCATCTAAACATGGTTTTAATCTATGTCTATTCAATTTAAATATCCTTCCAATCTTGGGATCTTCAATATTAACGGCTCTGTAGGGACAGACTTTTATAACTTTGAATGACCCTTTCCACCTAGACTTTAGTTTCCCATAAAATAATTTCAATCTTGTGTTATATAATAAAAATTCTTACCTAAGTTCAAACTCCCTTTTTATTATCTTCCGATCATGCCATCCTTTCATATTTTCTTTATAAATCCTTGCATTATCATAAGATTCATTCCTAATTTCCTCAAGCTCATTCAATTATAGAAATCTTTTCTCACCAACTCTTTTTTAATTAAAATTGAATTCATTTAAATTTCTTCAAGCTCATTCAAATTCCCTTTTTATATATTCCATTTTATTAGGATTAACACCCTTTTTTAAAATTCTCTTAATTTCAAGATTAGATACTTCTGCTAAACCACTAGTTTGGGGATGATAAGGAGTTGCAATTTTATGCATTATAATATATTTTCCCACCAATCCTACAACTATTGCAATTCTAAAATGAAACCTTCCATCGGTAATGATTATTCTCGGCATTCCATAACTTGTAAAAATATTTTTAATTAAAAAATTTAAAACTCTCCGAGCATCACATCTAGGTAAAGCGATTGCTTCAATATATTTTGAAACATAATCCACTGCAATATATATATATATATATATATATATATATATATATATAT
>JXCR01144930.1:133243-147955 GCA_002079205.1 Phalaenopsis hybrid cultivar | reverse complement strand
GCACTTTAAGGGATTCATTTTAAGGTCATATCATCGTAACCGTTCAAACACAATCCTCAAATAGTACAAATGGTCTTTTTTCCATTTACTTTTGATGACCAGATCATCTACGTAGCATTCTACTTGATTGTGAATGAGGTCGTCAAAAATCTTCGTCATTGCACGCTGATATGTTGCTCCGGCGTTCATTAGGCCGAACGACATCACTGTGTAGCAGAAGATTTCAATTGGTGTTCTGAAATCTGTAAGCGCTGCATCCTCGGGAGCCATCTTTCTCTGGTTATACCCCGACGATCTGTCCATGAAGGAGAAAATGCATGTGTTGAAGCGATGTCCACCATCATTTCCGGTATAGGTAGTGGGAACTCATCTTTTGGACATGAAGCGATATCCACCATCATTTCTGGTATAGGTAGTGGAAACTCGTCTTTTGGACATGCCTTAACGTGGATCTGTCCATTTTTCTTTTTAACAGGTACAATATTGGCTAACCACGTGGGGTACTGATTTTCTTTAATGAAGTTGGCTTCTATCAATTTCTTTACCTCGGCGATGACTTGTTGTTCTATTTCGAGGCGCATTCTCCTGGAAGCATGTTTTACTAGGGTTACATTCTTATCCACCCCAAGTTTATGGACTGCAACCTCTACTGACAGCCCTGACATTTCTTCGTAGCTCCATGCGAAGCAATCTTTGAACTCTGCTATTAATTTGACCAGTTCTGCAGACTCTTTCTCATCAAGTAGAGAACTTATAAACGTAGGTTGGCGTCGTTCTCTAGTCCCGAGGAATCAATAGTGGATTTAATTTCTTCCTCAAATTCTGGCAGAGCATCTTCTATTGGTTCATCAGTAGAGTCATCCTCTATATCGAGAAAATACTCTTTTGACTTAAAGTAACAGCCTTGCAAAATTCAGAATCATCGACTGGTCCAACTATACCAAATCCGAGACCTTCTTTTGAATTGGGAGCTCGTCTTTTAGTACTCCACAATTTTTCAAAGAGTTGAAATTTATCTTTCAGCATTTGTTTTGGTAAATGTCCCTGTTGAATTAACTTTCAAACACAAGGTGAGAAGTAACCAAAAGGCAATTCCATTAATTCATTAGAATCAACATGCAAATTTACATGTTTTTCCAGCTCAGTATAGGTACAAGCACGGTAAAATCTGATCGGCTTTGAACCAACACTACGGACTTTCTTGACCTCCAAACTCTTGACCTTTTGAGGGAGAATCAGAGTGAGGGTCATAGTATCCACATAGTGGTTTATCCGATCATACATTGTTTCATATTCATTCCTCTCTATATCTTCTAGAGATATCTCATACTGACGTTTCTTCTGTTTTATCATTATTACTTCATCTTCAGAACTGTCTTCATCACCAATATTGATAGTTGGCCTAGTCCGTTCAACAATTAAATTGATCTTTCCTTGTCTGCGTCCCCGTCCTTGACCTCGGGTGCGTGAATTAGAAGATCCTCCACCAACTCGATGTAGGGGAGTGGTAGAAGGTTGTTGAAGCGGAGTTGTATGGCCTTCTTTTTGTGATCCTTCTGAATCTTTATCTTTATGTGTCAAAATTTAGCGCGAGAAGACAGTCTTCTTTGAAGGCGCGTAGTAGGCAGCATCTTCATGGATACCAACTTCATGCACTGAAAATGGTTGTAAATCCCCCTTGATGCAATTTTCTTGACCATCTTTTTGGTATTTAATGCACTGGTGTAGGGATGATGGAACCATATTGTGCTCATGAATCCACGGTCGACCCAATAGAGCGTTAAAATAGGTCTCGGCATCGATGATATGAATTTTAACGGTTGTTACAAGTTCTCCAACCTTCATAAGTAATGAGATTGATCCAAGGGCTCTTTCTCCCTTTTGGTTGAATCCTCTTAACATCATTTTATCGGGGATGAGCTCTTGAACGTCGAAGTCTAAATATGCTAACGTCCGTAGAATCATCAAGTTAAGAGATGCTTTAGGATCCACTAAAACTCTGGATAACAGAAAGTTGCCAATGTTGACGGAGATGTATAGCGGACGGTTGTGGTCGGCGGTACCGAGCAGCAAGTCTTCGTCTGTAAAGGTTACTCCTGACTGTTCTCTCAATGAGCAAACTTCATCTGAGGATGTGCTAGCCAACTGAGCTAAGCAAATTTCTGGATCTAGCAAAGCTGTAACCAGAGATTCACTCCTCTCCTTTGACAGGATCAGAGCGTCGTAGATGCTTAGTCGGGCAGGAAACTTCCTAAGATGAGCTAGCACGTTCTAATCTACTTTGTACGATCCTCTGATTTTATCTTGGTTATGTGGTTCTTCCACTGGCGGAGGTGGGGGTATCCCTTCTAGAGTCATTATCTATTTTTCTTTGTCTGCTGGAGCTGTTCTTGGTGGTAACACTTTCCTGCTCCTCAAGTTAACTTTTGTAATTTCTTCTTCTTTAGATATCATTGTTAAATCTTCCGGTGTCTTTTCCTCTTCGTCGGTGAGATCTAAGTTGATGGCGAGCGGTGCACCATGACGCTCGAGAGTTGGCTCTTCGTTATCAGTGTTGTCGTAAGCACTATTGTTGATGTCTTCTTTAGACTTGACAACAAGTTCATCGGACTCAAGTACGATTTGAGGATCATTTTGGGGATCGAGATCGCAACTAGCTTTGTCATATTCAGTCACGTTATTACCAGAAATAGTCAAAACGTAGCCGAAATCACAACCATTATATTCATAAGACCCCAGAGGGACAAAAAGATAATCATACAAGGTCAAGGGTTTGAGGACTTTCTTCCCTAAATCCGAGACAACCAATCTGGTAGAGGCTGCCCCTATCCTACCCCCCGTGCTATTGGTCCTGGCAGTGAAGCTTTTCTTTTTCTTGTTCTTTTTCCTTGAAGATGACGGATTTTCTGGTGAAATCTTCATATCGAGCTCGGTATGCTGCAGACCCTGAATGGAGGCTTGTTTTGATGCAGACTGTAGCATGTTCAGTATCTTCTTGGATGATCTACTCCATACTTCATTCCATACTTCTTCGGTATTTGTAGAAGCTTGTTTCGATGAATCTTGTATCCAATTGAGGACCCTCTTGAGTTCATCCCAAGTTGTACTCCATCCATCTGTTCTGACATATGGATCTACTGGGGAGATTGGTTCAGTTGAAACCATGTTTATGGAACCTTTTTCAGGTTCTCTCAAATACTCCTATGGAATTGTTATATTCTCTTCCTTGAGGTTCTTTTAGAGCCAATCCTTAAAGACAGAGCACTTGTTCTCTTCCTTGAGGTTCTTCTCGAGCCAGTCTTTAAAGACGAAACACTTATCTATAGTGTGCCCTAGCGAGGTTCTTCTCAAGCTAGTCCTTAAAGACAAAACACTTGTCTATAGTGTGCCAAAGCAACCGGTGTATGGGCAATAATTTGGTTCATTCTTCTTATCCACCTCTTCGGGTTTCTTTGGATCAGGCAGTTTGAATTCTTGTTTCTTCATCAAGCTTTTAAATATTTTAGGCACAGCTTCATCTTTGAAGGAATAAACAACTTTTTGTCGCTGTAACAGGGATATTCTTTTACCGGCTGTTTGAGGTGATCGCTCTTGAGACGGTCGTTGGTTGGATTGGCTGGTCTGTTTCTAATGGTACTGTGATGAAGACTGACGATGATCTTCTGCATATATCTTTATTGGCTGCTTTCCTTTGTCGACAGTTACGACTACCCCTGATTTCTTCTCGAATACTCTGGTTACCTTAGCCTTTTCATGTGGCTCCATGTGTTTCATTTCTTCTTGAAAACTGCTGGCTTTATTGAGTAGCTTCTCGAAGGATTTGATGGTGAGTCCCTTGAGCATGAAAGCTACTGGCCGATGAATGCTTTTGAGTAGAATCTCAATCGTTTGATGTTCCTCTAGCTGAGGTTCACATTTCATGCTAAGATTTCTCCACCTCAAAATATAATCTGTCAAGGCTTCACTAGGCTTCTGCTTCTCCATCATGAGTTCTCCAATAGACACATGATGCTGTGCCCCAGCAAATCTTTTCACAAATAACTGCTCCAACTCAGAAAATGTTTTAACTGACCCGTTGGGCAGGTCGGCGTACCAGTCAAAATCAATCCATGACAAGCTGCTAACGAACTGCTGACAGAGTAGAGCTTCGCTATTTCTTGTGTTTCCACAATTGGCTCGAAAATGTGCTATGTGTTGTATGGGATTTCTAGTCCCATCGAATATCTTGAAGTTTGGGGTCACAAAGCCCTTGGGGAAAGGCACGACATCAAATTCTTCCGGATAAGGTCTACCCTTTAAAATTATTTACTGCCCTTGGACTGGGCTAAGGCATCCCATACTTGTTCAAACATTTGCTTGAACTCTTTTTCTGGCATGGCACCAGATGGAGAATCCTTCTTTGGTTGTTCTTCATTGTCTATCTAAGTATCCTCTCTTTTTTCATCTACGATGTGTATGATTTCTGGCTGGTTAATCTCTGGAGAAGCCAACCTTGATGCTTGTGATTGCCCCTGAATAGTGTCCATGGTGGTCATAGCTGCAGTCATCTCTTCTATTCTTTTCTCCAGTAGAACAACTTGTTCATCCCTAAGGAGGATAGCCCTACGCAGCTCATCTACGGCATTCTGTTCAGTGTGAGGTTGAGCCTCGCGCATAGATGTGGTAGCTCTGGTTTTGATCACATGGACATCCATGAAATCTTCCTCCAAGTAATCATTGTAATCAAACTCCTCATTGTCACTATCGACGGAAACTCTGTATTCTCGAGCCAACTCAGAAATCTCAATCCTAAGTTTATCAAATTTTTCTTAAATTATCGATTCTTTGATTGCTTTAAGATCTGGAGGACCCTGATGGAAATCCTCAACTTGTTCCTCCATCTTACTGGCTATTATCGCGACGATGTCGGATATTTCAGGCACTGGTTTTACTTCCTGTCCTGCAGGTTCACTGAACTGTATCGGTGCAGCGACCTTAGGTACCCATACCTTCTTCCTTTTTGACGATGATGTCTCAGGACGTGGCGTCTTAGTAGAGACATCGGTATGTCGAGGGAAGGTATGCTCCCCGTGGTGTAAACTGGATACAGTGTCAGGTAATCGTCTTGTCTTTCTTTCCATGATTGCAGGAATAATGGGTAAACCTCTCGAACCCAATTTTGACGTAATCGGCCAGCGACCTGAGGTCCTGGTGGTGGTATGATTGGCGGTGACCATAGCAGTATCGACTCGGTTGCCCAAACGGAGCTAGACGGGAACACGGGTAGGTGACTTTGTAGTCGACCTACGAGATTAACTAGCGGACTTAATATCCTTCAAAATTTCATTCTTTATACGAGGGAAAATTGCATGTCCCACTCGTTTAAGTAACTAACAGAACATCCTTCTTTAACAGCAAGCCTTCTGAAGACTGCACTAACTCGGGTGATGGGACTGAATTTCTTTCCCTCCTCACCATGTCCATGAGGTGATGAGAATGCAACAGCAATCTTCCGGATACTCTCATATCCATCAGTATCTGTCAGAGGATGGAATCTACTCCCTCACAAGAGTGGGTAAATCTCCGGTAATACCACTTCAACTTGATGAGGCTCCTCCTCATCCGGTGTGTTTTCAGGATTCTAGGCTTTGATGGCCCTCCAAACTCTCCTATTGCGGTTCCTCCTTTGAGTTTGGGTCAGTGGTGCAGTCCTTGAGCTCGACCTGATTTCAAACACCGGTGGTGGAATAATTAATACTTCAACCGATTTTTCGATAATCATCACTTCCTTCCCCTTAGTAGCAGCGGGGATAGCAGGTTTGATGACGACAACTTTAGCCTTCTTGCCAGCAGNCAGAACTGTCTTCATCACCAATATTGATAGTTGGCCTAGTCCGTTCAACAATTAAATTGATCTTTCCTTGTCTGCGTCCCCGTCCTTGACCTCGGGTGCGTGAATTAGAAGATCCTCCACCAACTCGATGTAGGGGAGTGGTAGAAGGTTGTTGAAGCGGAGTTGTATGGCCTTCTTTTTGTGATCCTTCTGAATCTTTATCTTTATGTGTCAAAATTTAGCGCGAGAAGACAGTCTTCTTTGAAGGCGCGTAGTAGGCAGCATCTTCATGGATACCAACTTCATGCACTGAAAATGGTTGTAAGTATGCAATTTTCTTGACCATCTTTCCGGTATTTAATGCACTGGTGTAGGGATGATGGAACCATATTGTGCTCATGAATCCACGGTCGACCCAATAGAGCGTTAAAATAGGTCTCGGCATCGATGATATGAATTTTAACGGTTGTTACAAGTTCTCCAACCTTCATAAGTAATGAGATTGATCCAAGGGCTCTTTCTCCCTTTTGGTTGAATCCTCTTAACATCATTTTATCGGGGATGAGCTCTTGAACGTCGAAGTCTAAATATGCTAACGTCCGTAGAATCATCAAGTTAAGAGATGCTTTAGGATCCACTAAAACTCTGGATAACAGAAAGTTGCCAATGTTGACGGAGATGTATAGCGGACGGTTGTGGTCGGCGGTACCGAGCAGCAAGTCTTCGTCTGTAAAGGTTACTCCTGACTGTTCTCTCAACGAGCAAACTTCATCTGAGGATGTGCTAGCCAACTGAGCTAAGCAAATTTCTGGATCTAGCAAAGCTGTAACCAGAGATTCACTCCTCTCCTTTGACAGGATCAGAGCGTCGTAGATGCTTAGTCGGGCAGGAAACTTCCTAAGATGAGCTAGCACGTTCTAATCTACTTTGTACGATCCTCTGATTTTATCTTGGTTATGTGGTTCTTCCACTGGCGGAGGTGGGGGTATCCCTTCTAGAGTCATTATCTATTTTTCTTTGTCTGCTGGAGCTGTTCTTGGTGGTAACACTTTCCTGCTCCTCAAGTTAACTTTTGTAATTTCTTCTTCTTTAGATATCATTGTTAAATCTTCCGGTGTCTTTTCCTCTTCGTCGGTGAGATCTAAGTTGATGGCGAGCGGTGCACCATGACGCTCGAGAGTTGGCTCTTCGTTATCAGTGTTGTCGTAAGCACTATTGTTGATGTCTTCTTTAGACTTGACAACAAGTTCATCGGACTCAAGTACGATTTGAGGATCATTTTGGGGATCGAGATCGCAACTAGCTTTGTCATATTCAGTCACGTTATTACCAGAAATAGTCAAAACGTAGCCGAAATCACAACCATTATATTCATAAGACCCCAGAGGGACAAAAAGATAATCATACAAGGTCAAGGGTTTGAGGACTTTCTTCCCTAAATCCGAGACAACCAATCTGGTAGAGGCAGCCCCTATCCTACCCCCCGTGCTATTGGTCCTGGCAGTGAAGCTTTTCTTTTTCTTGTTCTTTTTCCTTGAAGATGACGGATTTTCTGGTGAAATCTTCATATCGAGCTCGGTATGCTGCAGACCCTGAATGGAGGCTTGTTTTGATGCAGACTGTAGCATGTTCAGTATCTTCTTGGATGATCTACTCCATACTTCATTCCATACTTCTTCGGTATTTGTAGAAGCTTGTTTCGATGAATCTTGTATCCAATTGAGGACCCTCTTGAGTTCATCCCAAGTTGTACTCCATCCATCTGTTCTGACATATGGATCTATTGGGGAGATTGGTTCAGTTGAAACCATGTTTATGGAACCTTTTTCAGGTTCTCTCAAATACTCCTATGGAATTGTTATATTCTCTTCCTTGAGGTTCTTTTAGAGCCAATCTTTAAAGACGAAGCATTTGTCTATAGTGTGCCCAAGCAACCGGTGGTACGGGCAATAATTTGGTTCATTCTTCTTATCCACCTCTTCGGGTTTCTTTGGATCAGGCAGTTTGAATTCTTGTTTCTTCATCAAGCTTTTAAATATTTTAGGCACAGCTTCATCTTTGAAGGAATAAACAACTTTTTGTCGCTGTAACAGGGATATTCTTTTACCGGCTGTTTGAGGTGATCGCTCTTGAGACGGTCGTTGGTTGGATTGGCTGGTCTGTTTCTAATGGTACTGTGATGAAGACTGACGATGATCTTCTGCATATATCTTTATTGGCTGCTTTCCTTTGTCGACAGTTACGACTACCCCTGATTTCTTCTCGAATACTCTGGTTACCTTAGCCTTTTCATGTGGCTCCATGTGTTTCATTTCTTCTTGAAAACTGCTGGCTTTATTGAGTAGCTTCTCGAAGGATTTGATGGTGAGTCCCTTGAGCATGAAAGCTACTGGCCGATGAATGCTTTTGAGTAGAATCTCAATCGTTTGATGTTCCTCTAGCTGAGGTTCACATTTCATGCTAAGATTTCTCCACCTCAAAATATAATCTGTCAAGGCTTCACTAGGCTTCTGCTTCTCCATCATGAGTTCTCCAATAGACACATGATGCTGTGCCCCAGCAAATCTTTTCACAAATAACTGCTCCAACTCAGAAAATGTTTTAACTGACCCGTTGGGCAGGTCGGCGTACCAGTCAAAATCAATCCATGACAAGCTGCTAACGAACTGCTGACAGAGTAGAGCTTCGCTATTTCTTGTGTTTCCACAATTGGCTCGAAAATGTGCTATGTGTTGTATGGGATTTCCAGTCCCATCGAATATCTTGAAGTTTGGGGTCACAAAGCCCTTGGGGAAAGGCACGACATCAAATTCTTCCGGATAAGGTCTACCCTTTAAAATTATTTACTGCCCTTGGACTGGGCTAAGGCATCCCATACTTGTTCAAACATTTGCTTGAACTCTTTTTCTGGCATGGCACCAGATGGAGAATCCTTCTTTGGTTGTTCTTCATTGTCTATCTAAGTATCCTCTCTTTTTTCATCTACGATGTGTATGATTTCTGGCTGGTTAATCTCTGGAGAAGCCAACCTTGATGCTTGTGATTGCCCCTGAATAGTGTCCATGGTGGTCATAGCTGCAGTCATCTCTTCTATTCTTTTCTCCAGTAGAACAACTTGTTCATCCCTAAGGAGGATAGCCCTACGCAGCTCATCTACGGCATTCTGTTCAGTGTGAGGTTGAGCCTCGCGCATAGATGTGGTAGCTCTGGTTTTGATCACATGGACATCCATGAAATCTTCCTCCAAGTAATCATTGTAATCAAACTCCTCATTGTCACTATCGACGGAAACTCTGTATTCTCGAGCCAACTCAGAAATCTCAATCCTAAGTTTATCAAATTTTTCTTAAATTATCGATTCTTTGATTGCTTTAAGATCTGGAGGACCCTGATGGAAATCCTCAACTTGTTCCTCCATCTTACTGGCTATTATCGCGACGATGTCGGATATTTCAGGCACTGGTTTTGCTTCCTGTCTTGCAGGCTCACTGAACTGTATCGGTGCAGCGACCTTAGGTACCCATACCTTCTTCCTTTTTGACGATGATGTCTCAGGACGTGGCGTCTTAGTAGAGACATCGGTATGTCGAGGGAAGGTATGCTCCCCGTGGTGTAAACTNTAACCTTGAGGTCTTCAAATCTGGCTCCGAACTTGATGGTGGGAGCGACGTTACGGGCGTTGCGATCCGTCGATAGGTTGCAAGAAAAGGTTAGCGTTGGGTAAGCCATCACATCGGGCTTTAAAATAAAAAGTTTTAGGGTTAGCTACATGGCCAAAAACCTTGTAATCCTCAGTGCAAGCACTGAATGTAGAGGTTAGTTTGTAGACCAGGCAGGTCTTAATTTACAGGTAATTTTAACACCTTTATTTAAAAGGGTGTAAAATTGGTTAATATTTTGAAATGCCCACAACACAACACAATTTGGTTTAATTTGCAAAGCAACAAAACAAATGTGAAAAGGAGTTGTGAGAAAGTTCAGGACCCAGCGTGTGACCCAATTCGTGGCAGAAAAATACCCACGTGGAGTTAATCCACCAACACACCTATTGGGGGTCCGACCCCACATAAAAATTTAAAGAGTCCTTAGTGGCCTTCTGAACCCCACTGTTCAAAGATGGTTGAACAACTAGTCTTGAAGTCCAAGGAGTTAACTATACCTTCCTAAGGTAGAAACGGGTAAAGTACGCTAACAGAAGAAGGGTAATTTGGTCGAAGAGGGACATGGACATATTACCGATGTGTGAAGATAATATTTCTTGATTTGTATGGAGAGAGAGACGTGTCCCCAGCGGAGTCGCCTGAAGCTGTCAGCGCTATTTTGGGGATGGTTTATTTGGGTTTCCCGTAAGAAGCTGTTGGTCTCCGGAATCAAAATCCCGTCGTCCACTTCGGAAGGAAATTGAAGTATGAAATCAAACTGACCCCTTATTTTTCATAGTTTAAAATGAAAGAGCATTGTACCTCAAATCCTGTATCTATCCCAAAGGATAAACACAAGACTTGAGGATGAGGCTCGATAAAAATATTTAGTTTTAGAAAAATATAAAATCAAACTGACCCCATATTTTTTATAATTTAAATGAAATAGCATTGTACTCAAATCTTGTATCTATCCCGAAGGATAAACACAAGACTTGAGGATGAGGCTCGATCAAATAAACTAAGGGATTATCTATCCCGAAGGATAAACACAAGACTTGAGGATGAGGCTCGATCAAATAAGCTAAGGAAAGTATGACGTCCGTTTGGTCTGCAAAACCTTTGTATTTGCCGACAAGTTGCCCTATTTAATATAAAGGATTAAATAGAGTTTATATTAAGTTGGGTTCAGATATGCTTCCTATAAGGAAAAGCCCCTATAGTTAATTACATCTTAAATGACCAACGTTCTTAAATGACCAAAGCCACCTAAGAAGACTCTCGATAAAAATCAAGAAATATTATCTTTATCTTAAATGACCAAAGGCACCTAAGAAGACTCTCGATAAAAATCAGGAAATATTATCTTCAAATCCTAAATGACCAAAGTCACCTAAGAAGACTCTCGATAAAAATCAGGAAATATTATCTTCAAAGAATGACCAAACTCACCTAAGAAGTCTCTCGATAAAAATCAGGAAATATTATCTTCAAGGAATTTCGAAAAAGCAACCTAAGAAAACTCTCGATAAAAATCAAGAAATATTATCTTCAAGGAATTTCAAAGGGCAAAGTCACTTAAGAAAACTCTTGATAAAAATCAAGAAATATTATCTTCAAGAAATTTCAAAGGGTATTTTCAATGAGATCAGACGTAGAGGTGTGAAAGGGGATTGGTTCAAATTTGGAACATTTTGTACACTTAAGAAGACTCCCGATAAAAATCAAGAAATATTATCTTCAAGGAATTTCAAAGGGTGGAACTCTTCAACATACTCTCGATAAAAATCAAGGAATATTATCTTCAAGGAATTTCAAAGGGTAGGGCTCTTTAACGAAATCCTCTCGATAAAAATCAAGAAAAAATATCTTCAAGGAATTTCAAAGGGTAGGACTCTTCAACGAAATCGACACCTAAGAAGACTCTCGATAAAAATCAGGAAATACTATCTTCAAGGAGTTTCAAAGGGTAGGACTTTTCAATGAGATCGGACATAGAGGTGTGAAAGGGGATTGGTTCAAATTTAGAACATTTTATTGTAGAATCCAAAGGAGGAGGGAGGTGTGAAAGGGGATTAGTTCAAATTTGGAACATTTTATTGTAGAATCCAAAGGAAGAAGGACTAGAGGATGTCATGGATTCAGAGGAGAACTCCGGTGACATCCCAAGCTATCCTAACATTTGGCTTCAATTTAGAGGAGAAAATTTAAGTGTTTCATCTTGTAAATTCTAATAGTTAGGGTTTACATTCATGTGAAATGATCACACACCTGGAAGATGTGAGGATTTAGGTCGTGACAAACGACAACCTTAGAATCCTAAGACGAGTTAGGGCTTATATTATATAGCGGGGCTATATGCCTAAAGATAAGGTGAGGATTTACGTTGCATAAGCAAGCAACCTCGAAGTCTTATGGCTTTAATAAGGTGAGGATTTACGTTGCATAAGCAAGCAACCTTGAAGTCCTATGGCTTTGTTGTTTATATCTAAGGAAGGAAGATTGGTTTAGCGAATCCTAAGACGAGTTAGGGCTTATATTGTATAGCAGGACTATGCAAAGGCCTAAAGATGATTGACAAACAACAACCTCAGAATCCTAAGATGAGTTAGGGCTTATATTGTATAGCAGGGCTATGCAAAGTCCTAAAGATAAGAGAGGATTTACGTTGCATAAGCAAGCAACCTCGAAAAGGGCTATACAAAGGCCTAAATATAAGGTGAGGATTTACGTTGCATAAGCAAGCAACCTCAAAGTCTATGGCTTTGTTGTTTAAGTCTAAGGAAGGAAGATTGGTTTAGCTGAGGAAGATAGGTTTTCCGGGCTTTGTTGTTTAAGTCTAAGGAAGGAAGATTGGTTTAGCTGGGGAAGACAAGTTTTGTTGTAAAAGATGGTCGTGCTGCCCACCATGCTAGCTCCAAGCTTCTTGCCGCGATGAGTTTGTGTTATCTAGTGTGTCAAGTTATCATATCAAATCAGGTGGCCCTATGGTTGAAATCTATTAAATTTTATGAGAGCATATTAAAGTTGATTAGAGCGACACCGGTTAGGATCCTATGGTTCCCTCGTTCCGACACCACTATTTTCTATTGGAATCACTTAGTCCAAATGAACTTACTAAACTCAACTTAATGAGTTCCATAATTTCATTTAAACCGTGGGAAGCCTAGTTAGCAACCGTAGGTTACCTCCTCCGAGGGATTCCCGATCATTTGATTGAGACATCTTAATTTAATTAAATTTGTGGTTTTGTGTGATGTTTGTGATTAAATGAGTTGTTTTATATTTTGAATGTTGTGGCGGTGAATTTTATCTTGGTTGATTTTTAATTTTGTGTTTTTGTTATGGTTATGTGGCTATCCTGATGGTTTTAGTTTTCATGCTGGGTGACATCTTTGTTTAACATGCAAATTTACAGGTATAAAAGTACAGTATGAAAGTACAAGAAAGACAATGCTGAAAACTCTAAAAGTGTACCTGGCGAGTCTTCTCGTTCCACCACCTGAAACTTAAAATGCATGTTAAGGCAGTTTATGAAGTGCAGGAAAGGTAAAATTTTTGGTAATTTTCTTAACCCTATGTCATATCTTAAAAGTTTAATTAAGGATGATTTCATTGAGCGAAGCATATTAATTTTTAATAGGCCTCTGAGGTATCTAACAAGTTAAGAGGGGGAAGTAGGTCCATGCCTCTCTCTCACCAACTAATGAAAAGCCTCGAGTCCAATTAAACTCATTATGTTGCTTAATGGTTCATCCTGTAAATACCCTTATTACACTTGAGTCCATTTAAACACATTATGTTGCTTAATGGTTCATCCTGTGAATACCCTTATTACTCAGCGAACATTAGCGTCTTAATTATCCCTAAGAATAGGGTAATTATCATTTATCATTTAATTTGAAAATTATGTGGGTGAAGACCCTCGAAGAAGCAAGTTAAAAGAATAGGGTAATTATCATTTATCATTTAATTTAAGAATTATGTGGGTGAAGACCCTTAAAAGGGCAAGTTAGTGTTATTTGAACACTTAGCCAAATTTTAATCCTAATTGGGCTTAGTGGTGTTTCAAGGATGTTCGATATAATTATGTTTATTTCTCTAATCCTTTTTTTTAGTCAATTTTGATTTAGCCTAAGTCACCACTAAACCCTTAAGACCTAGGTGAGTGTCTTAATTAGTTTTGAAAAGGGTTAAGTTTTAAGTGGTCTTGATTCATGATTTGGATTTTATTTGAAAATCAAAATAGGGGTATTAAATTGATTAGTTATTGACTTTAAAAATCATACCCCTAAGTCTAGGATCATTTAATCTTAATAAACTTCCAAATTTTAATAATTTAGAAATTTATTAACTTATCTTTTTAATGAAGAGAATGAAATTGGTTTCTACAAATTAACCCCTTGTGTTTCAAACATCAAATAAATTGATTAAGATCAGAGGTTACCCATTCCCCTCTTTGACTTAAGCCTAAATGTTAATTAAGGCTAAATTTCCAAAATTACACATTTGCCCCTATGGCTCTAACACTTCATAATTTGTCAAATTTAATTGAAAGATCATAGGTTACCTCACTCATGGGTCAATTGAGACATCAGAGGAGAAAATGTGATTTTTCAAAATTTAATTTAATTCATATAGATATTTTTATGCAAAAATAGGATTTTTCAAAGAAAATTCCTAACTTGACCAAGGTAAATTATAATTCCTTGAAATTTTTACTGGAGGTAGAACTAGACCAGAGAAGTTTTTAGATCTAATTTCACAATTTTTTTAATTCTTTGTGATTTATTAGAATTATTTTAATGTTTGGGTTATTTAATAAAAATTAAATATTTTAAGAGAGGAAAATTAAGTTTTATATTTTTGAAAAATCTCCCCAAGATCAAAAAACTTAGATGAGCAAATTTTATATTTTTTTTATTTTTATTTGATTTATTAGAATTATTTTAGTGTAAACTCATTTTTTAGCCTTTAAAAATTATTTTTTAAGCTTAAAAATTCAATATCTTTATTTAGAAAATCAACAAAAATATTTTAATTGTTCTTAAGTAATTAGGAAGCAATTTATAACATTTCCATGAGATTTATTATTTTTGTGATTTTTATGAATTTTTTATTATTTTAAATATTTAGAATAGGTCAAAAATTTAGTTTTTATTTTAAATATTATTTTATTTGTATAAAATATCCCTGATCACAGAGAACTCAAAAAAACTAAGTTTCATAATTTTTTGAGTTATATTTTGATTTTTAAAA
>JXCR01144930.1:77710-128955 GCA_002079205.1 Phalaenopsis hybrid cultivar | reverse complement strand
AAAAAAAAGGAGATGTATAAATCTTCCTACATGTTGATAAAAGAGGGTTACAAGATGGGAAAGACAGATGGAGACTTAATGATTCAATACAGGAATCATAAGTTCACCCCAAAAATCAAAACAATCTATGTATATATATTTATATATATGTATATATCCGAGTGTATATATATAATCAATCCCTACAATGAAGATCAGTAAAGGATAAATTGTCCCCATGTAGAAGGAGAGCTAATTGAGTTGGAGGTATAGTCCTTACAACAATCACTTATGTTTCCTTCCCCCTTACTAACAAACTATGTGTTGGATTGTTCCCTTCTCTAAGGATGTGTTTGAAATTCACTTCAACATTGATCAAACAAATTTTAATATTATTGTTCCATCTAACAATACTCCATGGGGCAGCTTCTTCATGTTTCAGCATTCTGATACAGCTGATGGAATCAGACTCTACCACTAGTTTTGTAACGTTTCAATGATTGGCAAGGCAGATAGCCTAGTAAATGGCTTTCATCTCAGTTTCAAGTGAATCATTAGCCAAAGTTGGAGTGGAAAAGAAAAAAATGCACTTCCTATGAGAGTTTCTAATAATTCCTCTTACACCAGCAACCTCCTTAGAGAAACTACCATCAGTATTGGCTTTCAGCCACCCTAGAGGAGGGGGGGTCCAAATGACCAAAGTTGGCTTGCTAAGCTTCATATTTGTCCCATTAGGCACCCAATTCTAGAAAACGTTGGGAAAATTTTGATATTTTATAATCTTTTGCAACTAGGAAGTACAATTCAAAATCATAGACTTTTCCATAGGTTTAATGTTGTTAAACTTTACTTGGTTTCTACACATCCAGATGAACCAGGCAACAATACATGGAATTATTATCAACTTAGCGACCAACAAATTTTTCCAACTGACTTTCAGAGTATCAATGTTGAGTTGATTCAATAGATCAGTCCAAACTCTTTGGGAAAAACTACACGAGAAGAACAAATGTTCCAAACTTTCTTCTGCCTCACTACACAGCCAGCAACATGAAGGTCCCCTAAGCCCTTTCATCTTCAAAATATCATCACTAGGTAGTAAGGACTTCCAAAGCCTACAATAGAAAAAAGACATGGAAGGTGTTAACCACTTTTTAGAATTTTTTGGGAATTTTTAAAAACCAATGGCTCTAAAATGGCAAAACACCACACTTTATGAACACTCACCAGATTTTTTAATCTCTTGAGAGAAGAGGGGTGAGCAATACCCCTGATATTCCAAACTAGGAACTTTTTCATTGAGAGAAGGTCCTCCCCTTCCACCTAGTCCTGGGATGGTGATCCACAGTAGATGGGCCCTCCATAGGCTGTTTAATATCAGACTTGCCTTTTTTCTTCTTATTACTTCTTTGAACTTTCCAATCTTCAGTTAAAACATCTATCAAACTGTTAATTGTATGGTCTTCAACCCTAGTTGGGTTAATGCTTAGTAAGTTGTCATCTTGTATTGCATTTCCCCTCAAATTATTGTTAATGCAGATAGCTTCCTCCTTCTCCCTAGCATTATGATTAGGCGCAATCCCAATTGTATTATCCGCATTAACAGCAGCAGCATCAGCTCTCCCAACCAATTCTATTACAGCTGTCTCTGCTGGCCTGGAAGTAGTAATTCTATCCCCAGAAGTTCTTCTATTAGATGGTGGATGTAGGNTTGATAAAAGAGGGTTACAAGATGGGAAAGACAGATGGAGACTTAATGATTCAATACAGGAATCATAAGTTCACCCCAAAAATCAAAACAATCTATGTATATATATTTATATATATGTATATATCCGAGTGTATATATATAATCAATCCCTACAATGAAGATCAGTAAAGGATAAATTGTCCCCATGTAGAAGGAGAGCTAATTGAGTTGGAGGTATAGTCCTTACAACAATCACTTATGTTTCCTTCCCCCTTACTAACAAACTATGTGTTGGATTGTTCCCTTCTCTAAGGATGTGTTTGAAATTCACTTCAACATTGATCAAACAAATTTTAATATTATTGTTCCATCTAACAATACTCCATGGGGCAGCTTCTTCATGTTTCAGCATTCTGATACAGCTGATGGAATCAGACTCTACCACTAGTTTTGTAACGTTTCAATGATTGGCAAGGCAGATAGCCTAGTAAATGGCTTTCATCTCAGTTTCAAGTGAATCATTAGCCAAAGTTGGAGTGGAAAAGAAAAAAATGCACTTCCTATGAGAGTTTCTAATAATTCCTCTTACACCAGCAACCTCCTTAGAGAAACTACCATCAGTATTGGCTTTCAGCCACCCTAGAGGAGGGGGGGTCCAAATGACCAAAGTTGGCTTGCTAAGCTTCATATTTGTCCCATTAGGCACCCAATTCTAGAAAACGTTGGGAAAATTTTGATATTTTATAATCTTTTGCAACTAGGAAGTACAATTCAAAATCATAGACTTTTCCATAGGTTTAATGTTGTTAAACTTTACTTGGTTTCTACACATCCAGATGAACCAGGCAACAATACATGGAATTATTATCAACTTAGCGACCAACAAATTTTTCCAACTGACTTTCAGAGTATCAATGTTGAGTTGATTCAATAGATCAGTCCAAACTCTTTGGGAAAAACTACACGAGAAGAACAAATGTTCCAAACTTTCTTCTGCCTCACTACACAGCCAGCAACATGAAGGTCCCCTAAGCCCTTTCATCTTCAAAATATCATCACTAGGTAGTAAGGACTTCCAAAGCCTACAATAGAAAAAAGACATGGAAGGTGTTAACCACTTTTTAGAATTTTTTGGGAATTTTTAAAAACCAATGGCTCTAAAATGGCAAAACACCACACTTTATGAACACTCACCAGATTTTTTAATCTCTTGAGAGAAGAGGGGTGAGCAATACCCCTGATATTCCAAACTAGGAACTTTTTCATTGAGAGAAGGTCCTCCCCTTCCACCTAGTCCTGGGATGGTGATCCACAGTAGATGGGCCCTCCATAGGCTGTTTAATATCAGACTTGCCTTTTTTTCTTATTACTTCTTTGAACTTTCCAATCTTCAGTTAAAACATCTATCAAACTGTTAATTGTATGGTCTTCAACCCTAGTTGGATTAATGCTTAGTAAGTTGTCATTTTGTATTGCATTTCCCCTCAAATTATTGTTAATGCAGATAGCTTCCTCTTGCTCCCTAGCATTATGATTGGGCACAATCCCAATTGTATTATCCGCATCAACAGCAGCAACATCAGCTCTCCCAACCAATTCTATTACAGCTATCTCTGCTGGCCTGGAAGTAGTAATTCTATACCCAAAAGTTCTTTTAGATGGTGGATGTAGTCTATAACACCTTTCCACATTATGTCCAAACATTTTACAATGTTGGCAATAGACAGGTTTTTGTTCCATAACTATCTTCTGCAAGAAACCTTCTTCAGTAGTTCCAATCCACACTCTTTCTATATCAGGCAAGGTAATGTCCCTTTCTACCAGGACTCTAGCAACAGCTGGTCTAGCCATATTATAAGTAGGAGCATCAATTTTTAGGGGGCAACCAAGCACTCTACTATTGCTGAAAAGCACATTTTGATGGAAATACTGAATAGGTAGGTTAGGAAATTTTAACCACATTGGAACAACAAGAGGTTCTTTTGTAGGATCAAAACCAGGTTTATAAACTTATCAATTTCATTGGAACTCCATTAATGATCAAAGTTTGTTTTACAAAAACTCTTGCATAATCTTCTTCATTAAACAAAGAAATTAAAAGGTGCCTTCCATCTATTAATCCCAACCTCCATGCTCTTGTAAGTTTCAAATCCTAAAAAAAATTCCTTACCAAGTCCATCTTAGGATGGCCATACTGAAATTTGCAAACTAGAGTAAACTTAATTATTTCATTGAGCTCATTAATTTCCTGTGGAGAGAAGATGATGGCCGGTTCCCCTTCCTTCAATCCTAAGGAATTGACAAAAGGGCAAACCCTCCTCTCAGCAGCAACATCATAAAGACATTGTGGGAAAACCAAATGATCAAAGCATTTAGGTACATCAAAACCACTTCGAACAACTTCAACAAAAGTAGCCTTGGTCCATTGGGCATTGGTTTCCACATTAATGGGGTAGGCCATTGAGAACACAAGTCAAAAATCAAGGGGAAAACCAGGGATTGGAAAACCCCAAACCAGCAAAGAACCAAAACTCATTTAGTGGGAGAAAGAGCAACAGAACCCTAAGAAACAAGTAGAGCAGGAAACAGAAAAACCAGCAGAAGGATGAAAAAGACAAAGCCAGCCCAGAGCCAAAACTGCAAGCTGATGAAGCAGAAAATAGCTAGCTACTTCAACAAGGTAATAGAACAGTAACAAAGGTTCAAAATAAGTCTTCCCGGGCAAAACCCAATCAAACTCCACAACCCAGAGAGACCCCTTGAAGAGAAAACTAGCTCCATCACCCAANTCATAAAGACATTGTGGGAAAACCAAATGATCAAAGGATTTATGTACATCAAAACCACTTCCAACAACTTCAACAAAAGTAGCCTTGGTCCATTGGGCATTGGTTTCCACATCAATGGGGAAGGCCATTGAGGACACAAGTCAAAAATCAAGGGGAAAACCAGGGATTGGAAAACCCAAAACTAGCAAAGAACCAGAACTCAGTTAGTGGGAGAAAGAGCAATAGAACCCTAAGAAACAAGTAGAGCAGGAAACAGAAAAACCAGCAAAAGGATGAAAAAGACAAAGCCAGCCCAGAGCCAAAACCCCAAGCTGATGAAGCAGAAAATAGCTAGCTACTTCAACAAGATAATAGAATAGTAACAAAGGTTCAAAATAAGTCTTCCCGGGCAAAACCCAATCAAACTCCACAACCCAGAGAGACCCCTTGAAGAGAAAACTAGCTCCATCACCCAACTCCACAACACCTCCAAGCAGATCCATCACAGCCAAAACCCTAGCAGAGCACAGCTAGGTCCAGCCGCCACCATCCTGTTATATATATATATTTATTTAAAACTACGAATGGAGCACATTCCCTCTCCTATATTTTATCTTATTTCACATGTTAACCTTTAAAAAATGATAATATAATAAAATAAAAAGGGAAACTTTAAAAACTATCCTGTCTANTCTTCCAGTGTAACCAACAATTGACCAGCCTATCCCAAGTGAACTCTTTCTCATCAATTGTCAACTGATTCAAGAACTGTTTCCAAACCTGTTGACCAAAGTTACATTCAAAGAATAAATGATTCAGAGTTTCCTCTTCCTTCTTACATAGCCAGCATTTAGAGGGACCCCTCAATCCCTTCAACTTGAGAATGTCATCAGTAGGGATCATTTTATGAAATATTCTCCAACAGAAAAAGGACATAGAAGGGGATAGGAATTTATTCCATAAATGATCACCCCAGGGTGTTTGCGCCCAAGTGAAAGTTTTGGAATATATGGCTTTGGTGAGGCTTTGGTGGAAAGTAGTCTGCCATAAGCTTTTATCTGCTGTACTTTTGTTAAACTTTATACTGGCCACTTTGATAATAGAGTGAGGTTGTAGAANTATATATATATATATATTAGGTGAAGGAGTTTCTTATGACTCCCTACATGTTGAAGTAAAAAGGACTACTACAGACATCAGAGAGGGAGCTGGGGACTCCTCTATTTGGTTCAATACAGGAACCCAGAAAATCCCCCAAAAAATGCTAAATGTCAACCCCCAAAAAAGAAAAACTACAATGACTCAACAGCAAAAAAAGTGTAAGATTGCATCTGCCCTCACATTAATCATTTGTCTTTGTAGACCATTCTGATGTGGGGGACATTTAGAATATCTCCTTGCAGAAGATAAAGGAGAGCAGGTGGAAGGTTGACAGCAACCTCAATCTCATTAGAGTGTGATCCAAGTTGGGCCAACCAGTTTGTAGGCTGGTTTCCTTCCCTATAGATGAAAGTGAACTGGATTTGTATCTTGATAGTGAGATCTCTGATTTTATTTAGCCAGTAAGAGTGGTGCCAGGGAGTCTCTTCCTCTTGATTTAAGAGGGGAATAATCACAGCAGAATCCACTTCCAACCAAATCCTATTCCAATTAGCCTTAGTGGCTAGGTTTATTGCCCAATACACATCAATGAGTTCAGTCTCAGTGGCATCATTGGCCAAGACTGGGGTACAAAAGTGCAGCAGGCACTTACCCAAATGATTTATGTAGATACCTCCCAAGCTCCATTTTTAGTAAAGCTTCCATCAGTGTTAATCTTCACAATAGGATGATTTGGGGTTTTCTAGTAGACTATGATGACTTGAATAGGTTTAGAATTGATGGGTGTACAGGAGTTAGAAATGTTAGGAAATCCTTTCCAATTAATCATCTTATGCAAGTAAGTTACACAAGTTCTAGCAGTTATCCCCACATTTGGAGTTGTTTCTTCAAATTTGACCTTGTTTCTTTCCATCCAGATGAACCAAGCAATGGTGAAAGGAATAGCAGCATACTTTCTTATCTTCCAGTGTAACCAACAATTGACCAGCCTATCCCAAGTGAACTCTTTCTCATCAATTGTCAACTGATTCAAGAACTGTTTCCAAACCTGTTGAGCAAAGTTACATTCAAAGAATAAATGATTCAGAGTTTCCTCTTCCTTCTTACATAGCCAGCATTTAGAGGGACCCCTCAATCCCTTCAGCTTGAGAATGTCATCAGTAGGGATCATTTTATGAAATATTCTCCAACAGAAAAAGGACATAGAAGGGGATAGGAATTTATTCCATAAATGATCACCCCAGGGTGTTTGCTCCCAACTGAAAGTTTTGGAATATATGGCTTTGGTGAGGCTTTGGTGGGAAGTAGTCTGCCATAAGATTTTATCTGCTGTACTTCTGTTAAACTTTATACTGGCCACTTTGGTAATAGAGTGAGTTTGCAGAAGATTTGATAACTTACCCAGGGACCATTCATCACCATCCCAGCAATCAGCCACTTTCAAATCACTATTGTAGATATTGGTAATGGGGGATAGCCAGTCTTTGGGACACTAATTGTCAAGCCAAAACTTGATTTCCCCATTACCCAATTCCCAATTGTAATTGGTTTCAACAATTTGTCTGATTTTCAACATTTTCACCCAAATTCTTGAATCACCAATTTTCCTTAGGACCAGTGTGGGGTACTGATCTTTGCAATACTTACCACACATGAATTTTGCCCACAGGGAGTTTTGGGTCCTAAACTTAATCCAGAGCTTACAGAAATTAACTTGAAGGAGTTGATCAAGATCCTTGAAGCCAATTCCCCCAGCAATTTGAGGTTTAGCTGCTTTTCTCCAAGAAGCCCAATGCATTTGCTGTCTTTGACCAGATTACAGGAATTTATTAAAAATTCTCTCAAGCTGTATTTGAGTGCTTTTCTTTATGTTAGTCATCTCATCAAATTGAGTTTGTTTGGTTTTGCCAGTGATAAGAAGCACCCCAAGGTACTTAATTGGTAGTTGAATAGTTGTGAAGCTAGTATGATCAGATGCCCAATGTTTATGAGTGGAGGATACATGTTTATAGAATACCATCTGACACTTTGCTGGATTGAAGGACATTTTTGAAAGAGCTTGGAATTTTTGTAATATTTGTAAGACTTTTCTGATGGCATTTTTGCTGGCTTTGGAGAATACCATTATGTCATCGGCATACATTAAATGAGTATTGTCAATGTTGGATCTATGATGGTTTCTATTTTGAATATGATTCAGCAAGGCTTCATCAAGCATTCTGGATAAATAATCAATGGCAAGTATAAAGATGGTGGGTGATAGTGGATCCCCTTGCTTTAATCCTCTAGTAGCAGTGAAAGAACCCCTCCCTTGCCCAATTATCAGGATGGAATGTTCATTGTTATGCAACCACCTCCTAATCAGGTAACAGAATCCACTGTTAAAGCCTCTGGCATTGAGAACCTCCAAAATGAAGTCCCAGCTTATGGTATCATAAGCTTTCCTTAAGTCCAGATTATATATCATATTACCCCCTCTACAAGCTTTATTCAAATCATGTAGAAGTTCTTAAGCCAAAAGAGTGTTATCAATGATGGACCTTCCTTTCACAAAGGCAGTTTGATTGGGTTTAATTATAGAGTCCAAGTGAGGTTGTAGCCTGTTCACAATGATTTTGCTCATGGTTTTATTAATGACAGTGGTCAAATAGATAGGTCTAAAATGATTCCAATTTTCCTGTATTTCAGATTTAGAGATAAATACAGTGGTGGAGCAAAAGTACTTTAGAAGATTGTTGCCTTGGAAGAAGCTTGTAACAGCAGCAATAACATCAGCTTTAATCATTTCCAAGGACTTCTTGTAGAATTCAGCAATAAAGCCATCAGGGCCAGCAGATTTATTGCTATCTATGGAGCTGATTGCATTCAATATTTCCTTCTCATTGGGGATATCAGCAAGCTTGAGACTAGCAGTGTAGTTCAGTTCTGCCATGAAGTATGCCTTCTCAATAGAGGGTTTGAAGTTATGTTCCTGATTGAGTAAATCTTTGTAATAACATATAACATCATTTGCTATATCATTGTTTTTATGTAACCACTGTCCATTGAAATTTTGGATAGTATGAATGGTGTTGCACTTTCTTTTATTTTTAATATAGGCATGAAGGAATCAAGTGTTTCTATCCCCATCAGTGAAAATATTCATAGCTGCCTTTTGTTCGAGGAATTTTTCTTGGTAATCAATGGCACTGAGAAGGTTGTTCTGAGCAATCATCAGTTTCTTCTCCTCCTCAATACCAAGTTGCCCCCCTTTCTCCAAAGCTTTGACTTCATCTTCAGCCTCCTGGACTTTGGCATGAACATTTCCAAAAGTGTTCCAGCTCCAACCTCTGAGGGCTTTAGCAATCTTGATTTACAGTAAGCTTAGCTTGACTAAAGGGTCAGGATGAGAAACCCCTTTCCATAAGTCAGCAATGTACTTACTATAGAAAGGGTGTGCAGCCCACATGTTGAGGTATCTAAAAGGGGGGGAGGAGTTATAATTATCAGTTGAAGTAATTCTTATAAGTATAGGTATATGATCTGAGCCAACAAGACTAAGTTGAGTAACAAAAGTGAGGAGGAAGTGATTTAACCATGCATCATTAACCAACATTCTATCAAGCCTCTCCCAAATAGCTCCCCTTTTCCAAGTGAAATTAGGCCACTTGAAACCCAGATCAAAGAGACCAGCCCTGTGGATATTATCTGAAGGTATTCATCTTGGCAAGATTTGGGGTTCTTCCTCCAGATTTTTCAGTGGTAGAAGTGATACAATTGAAATCACCCCCCACCAACCTTGGGGAGTCCACCTATTGGCTGAAGTGAATCAACCTATTCCACAGCTCTTTTCTAGCATCCTTTGTACATCCAGCATAGATGAAGGTAGCTTCACCCTTGTGTCCATTCATATTGAGTGAGAGGTGGATAAATTGTGGATGAACAATTAGAGTATCAAAATTTGTTTCTCTTCTGCAAAAAATCCAAATTTTATTATTAGTATTCCCGAAATGGGTGAAGCCAAAACTTTTTAATCAAATTTTGAGGGTTCTTGTGAACCATGGGTTCAAGAATAACAATACACCACAGTTTGTTTTTAAGGTTCAGGCATAAAACTCTTTTAAGTGACAGAGGGTTAGCCATCCCCCTTATATTTCAGCAAAGTAGATTAATCATGGAGTGGAGGATGTGGGGAAGGCTGGGATCTAGATCTGGTTCGTCCTCTAAGAAGTTAAGACCCATTCCTAGCTCTTTCAGCCTTCATAGATTGTACTCCTGCTTGTAATTTTTTTACTTTTGTCCCTGGTTTTCTCCTTTTCCTTGCTGTTTTAATTTTCCAATTTTCCTCAATGGTTTGTTTCAATTCAATAATACTTGGTTCCTTTGGTATCTCTATGATGATTTGCTTCCCCTTCTCAGCATGTAAGGGGGATGTGGGTGTGACAATTGTGATTTCAGTATCTTCCTTCCTGATTGATCTGTGTAGTGGGATATCAGCTTGGCTGTTGGGTTCAGATAGCTCTCCAAGAGGACCAGCATCTGGTGGAACCTCATTAATACTTGGGGGTGGTTCTTCTAGCCTTGGATTTGTTTCCTGTCTATTTTCTAACATAATTTCTTCAGCAATGCCCCTTACAACATTAGCCACAATTTTTTCAGTAGCTATTTGGTTTCTGCTTGCCATCTTACTGTTTGGGGGATGTAATCTGTAACATTTATCTACAGTATGCCCAAACATCTTGCAATGTGGACAGTAGTAAGGCTTTTGTTCAGCTATTATGTCCTGCCTGAACCCTTTAGCATCAGAGCCAATCCAGATTCTCTTCAGTTCAGGGAGTGTGATATCTCTTTCAACTTGAATTCTATCAAGGTCAGGTCCAGCCTTATTATAGGTGGGAGCATCCACTCTCAGAGGTGTTCCCAGTGCTCTACCAATGTTAAATAGAGCATTAAGCTTAAAATAGGGTAGTGGTAAGCCATGTAATTTAAACCAGATAGGGACTACAGGAGGTTCTTTACTAGGATCAAACCCTGGAGTCCATTTGATGATCTTCATTACTATTCCAGCAATGTTAACATATTTTTTTAGCAAACAATCTTGCATAATCTTCCTCAGCTGCTAATTGGATTAGAAGGTGCCTCCCATCCAAAAGCCCAATTTTCCAATTGCCTATAAACTTCAGAGATTCAAAGAAACTTCTAACTAGATCCATTTTAGGATGTCCTAGCTGAAATTTGCCTACCAGAGTTAACTTAACCTCTTCCCTTAAAGCATCAATTTCCTTGTTAGTGAAGTAAATAGCAGTTTCACCTTCTTTAGATCCAAGAGGGTGAATACAAGGACTACTTCCTTTTCGAGCAGTAGTATCATGGAATTCCTGTGGGAATACTAGAAGGTCATAATCTTGTAAAGAGTAAGTTGATTTTTGAACCACTCCAGCATAAGTTGCTTTTGTCCATTGGGAGTCAGTAGAAATATCAATGGAAGATGCCATCACCCTTCCAAAACAAGAAGGTTATGGTTTAGCTAGGCAGTAAAAGCTGTCCAGAAGAAAACAGAGAAGCCAATGGGAGTTTTCTTCCCAAAGGAGCCAGCCACTTCTGATACCCAAGGAGACAACTGCAAAAGAGACCAGTGGAGTTTTCTCCCCAAAGGGAGTTCAGTAAGGAATGGATCTTCAAAATCCTGGGGAAAAGGAAGTTCCCCCGAAATAGTGGGATAAAAGAAAAGGAAACCAATGCAACAGTGCCACTAAAGTTAGCTGAGAATGGAGCAACAACCCCCAATGAAACAGTGCCAAAGAAGGAATTGAAGGAACAGTAAAGGACTCTACCACAAGCAACTTGAAGCAGCAGCCACACTCCTTCATCCTGCCAGAAACCCTAGCAGAGCTTACTCTCCAGCCACCAACATCTTCCNTATCAAAATTTGTTTCTCTTCTGCAAAAAATCCAAATTTTATTATTAGTATTCCCAAAATGGGTGAAGCCAAAACTTTTTAATCAGATTTTGAGGGTTCTTGTGAACCATGGGTTCAAGAATAACAATACACCACAGTTTGTATTTAAAGTTCAGGTATAATACTCTTTTAAGTGATAGGGGGTTAGCCATCCCCCTTATATTCCAACAAAGTAGATTAATCATGGAGTGGAGGATGTGGGGAAGGCTGGGATCTAGATCTGGTTCTTCCGCTAAGAAGTGGAGACCCATTCCTAGCTCTTTCAGCCTTCATAGATTGTACTCTGCTTGTAATTTTTTTACTTCTGTCCCTGGTTTTCTCCTTTTTCTTGCTGTTTTAATTTGCCAATCTTCCTCAATGGTTTGTTTCAATTCAATAATACTTGGTTCCTTTGGAGCTTTGTCAGGTATCTCTATGATGATTTGCTTCCCCTTCTCAGCATGTAAGGGGGATGTGGGTGTGACAATTGTGATTTCAGTATCTTCCTTCATGATTGATCTGTGTAGTGGGATATCGGCTTGGTTGTTGGGTTCAGATAGCTCTCCAAGAGGATTAGCATCTGGTGGAACCTCATTAATACTTGGGGGTGGTTCTTCTAGCCTTGGATTTGTTTCCTGTCTGTTTTCTAACATAATTTCTTCAGCAATGCCCCTTACAGCATTAGCCACAATTTTTTCAGTAGTTATTTGGTTTCTTCCTGCCATCTTCCTGGTTGGGGGATGTAATCTGTAACATTTATCTGCAGTATGCCCAAACATCTTGCAATGTGGACAGTAGTAAGACTTCTGTTTAGCTATTATGTCCTGCCAGAACCTTTTAGCATCAGAGCCAATCCAGATTCTCTTCAGTTCAGGGAGTGTGATATCTCTTTCAACTTGAATTCTATCATGGCCAGGTCTAGCCTTATTATAAGTGGGAGCATCCACTCTCAGAAGTGTTCCCAGTGCTCTACCAATGTTAAATAGAGCATTAAGCTTAAAATAGGGTAGTGGTAAGCCATGAAATTTAAACCAGATAGGGACTACAGGAGGTTCTTTACTAGAATGAAACCCTGGAGTCCATTTGATGATCTTCATAACTGTTCCAGCAATGTTAACAGATTGTTTAGCAAACAATCTTGCATAATCTTCCTCAGCTGCCAATTGGATTAGAAGGTGCCTCCCATCCAAAAGCCCAATTTTCCAATTGCCTATAAACTTCAGAGATTCAAAGAAACTTCTAACTAGATCCATTTTAGGATGTCCTAGCTGAAATTTGCCTATCAGAGTTAACTTAACCTCTTCCCTTAAAGCATCAATTTCCTTGTTAGTGAAGTAAACAGCAGTTTCACCTTCTTTAGATCCAAGAGGGTGAATACAAGGACTACTTCCTTTTCGAGCAGCAGTATCATGGAATTCCTGTGGGAATACTAGAAGGTCATAATCTTGTAAAGAGTCAGTTGATTTTCGAACCACTCAAGCATAAATTGCTTTTGTCCATTGGGAGTCAGTAGAAATATCAATGGAAGAGGCCATCACCCTTCCAAAACAAGCAGGTTATGGTTTAGCTAGGCAGTAAAAGCTGTCCAGAAGAAAACAGAGAAGCCAAAGGGAGTTTTCTTCCCAAAGGAGCCAGCCACTTCTGATACCCAAGGAGACAACAGCAAAAGAGACCAGTGGAGTTTTCTCCCCAAAGGGACTTCAGTAAGAAATGGATCCCCAAAATCCTGGGGAAAAGGAAGTTCCCCCCGAAATAGTGGGATAAAAGAAAAGGAAACCAATGCAACAGTGCCACTAAAGTTAGCTGAGAATGGAGCAAAAACTCCCAATGAAACAGTGCCAAAGAAGGAATTGAAGGAACAATAAAGGACTCTACCACCACCAACTTGAAGCAGCAGCCACACTCCTTCATCCTGCCAGAAACTCTAGCAGAGCTTCCTCTCCAGCCGCCAGCATATTCCCCATAATATATATATATATTATATGTATATATATATATATATTGTGGAGGGAGCATTATTCAGCTCCATTCGTGTTGATCATTAAAAGTAGTACAAAAGATTCCACCGGAGAGGTCCCCTAACTATAAAAAAAGACCAAGAGGGTGACCAATCCTTAAAACTAAGAAAAACAAGTGTTTAGTAAAACTAAATTAAAATAAAAAAGAAGAGGAAGCCCTAAAAGACTAAAGATCTTTGAGTTGATTAGCCTTGAAGCTTAGATGAGGAGTCTCACCATGAAGCAAGAGGGAAAGAGGGGTGGTAGGCCTCGTTACAACAGAGATGGAGTTAGCATAAAAGCCATGTCTGGCAAGACAATTAGTAGATTGGTTTCCTTCTCTGTATATAAAATACATATAGACTTTAAACAGCTTGTTGAGATTTCCAATTTTCTGTTTTCATTGCATATGGTGCCAAGAGGACAACTATTTTGTGGCGAGGAATGTAATCAGTTGAAAAGAGTCTAGCTCAATCCACAATTTATACCATGCAGCTTTCTGTGCAAAGATAAGGGCCCAGTAAAGCGCAATAAGCTCAGCTTCTAGAGCATCATGGGCCTCAGTAGGTGCATGAAACAATAACAAATATTTGCTAGAGGAATCTCTGAAAACACCCCCATCCTAGAACCCCATTCAAAAAAGCTACCATCAGTATTAATCTTCATGGTTTGTGGATCAGGAAGTTGCCAAATGACTTTCTCTATCTTGTTATGACTTTTGGTTACAATAGTCTGAGGCAAGCTGATATTAGGGAAGTTGTTGAGTTGAATCAACTTGTTTAGGTAGGAAACACAGTTTCTAGTAATCTTGGTGTGATGAAAAGTCTTTTCTTCATGTTTCCTGTTGTTTTTACACATCCACAAGAACCAGGACACAATAAAAGGGATAGAATCACCTTTTTTACTTTTCCAGCTATGCCATCCGTCTTTGAGACTGGATCAGTCCTTGTCCAAGCCCTCAACTATAATCTTAGTAAGGAGTGCTTTCCACACCTTTAGAGCAAAATCACAGTTAAAGAACAGGTGATCATTGTCCTCTTCAAATCTCAGGCAAAGATAGAATCTAGAAAGCCCTCTTAGGCCTTTCAGTTTAAGAATGTCATCAGTTGGTAGAAGATTATTAAAGAACTTCCAATAGAAGAAGGATATAGAGGGGGTGAAATATCTGTTCCAAATGGCTTCACCCCAAGGGACTTGCTCCCAATAGTAAAGTTTGGCATAGATTGCTTTAGTCAAACTTTGGTTAGCATAGCTATGCCAGATAATACTATGTTTCCTGCCCTTATAAAAAATAATCTTAGTAACTTGAGATAGGTGGGGCTCTTGTAGAATGGATTGGAGCTTAGTAACAGACCCAACGTCCCCCTCCCAAAGATCACAAACAGAAAGGTAAGGGTTGAAGTCAGAGGGGGGGCCCTAGCTAGTCTTTAGGACACCAATGGTATAGCCAGAAGTTCACTTGACCAGTCCCCAAATCCTAGATGTACATTTCTTCAGCTAGGTGTCTAATTTTAAGTATATTAGTCCAAATTCTGGAGTCCCCCCAGCTTTTTGAAGATGAGAGAAAGATGCTGGCCCTTGCTGTATTTTCCTTTCCTGAAATTAGCCCATAGGGAAGTTTTGGCTCTAAAATTTATCCACATCTTACAGAAATTTATCTGTGTGATTTGATGAAGTCCCTTGAACCCCATCCCACCTGCCATTATAGGTTTAGATTACTTTTGCCAAGAAGCCCAGTGGAGTTGCTGTCTTTGACCTGGTGATAAGAATCTGTTAAAGACTCTCTCCAACTGAATTTGAGTGCTTTTCTTCATGTAATTGGTTAGGAGAATATATGAGGGGAAGGTAGTTAGGATACTTCTGAGAAGAGTAATTCTACCCCCATTACACAGTAAAAAATGAGACCAGCTGGATAAGGTTTTCTAAATTTTCTGAAAAACCTCATCAAATTGGGTCATCTTAGATCTCCCCCAAGTGAGTTGGACCCCCAAATATTTTAAAGGGTCTTTAGCAATGGAAAAGCTACTGTAATCAAAGACCCAATGTTCACAAGTGGAAGAAGCCCTCTTATTAAAGATAAGGTGGCATTTACAAGGGCAAAACTCCATCCTAGAATAGTTCTGAAATTGTTTCAAACACTGATAGACTTTTTTAACAACATTTTTATGAACATTAGAGAATATCATAATATCATCAGCATACATGAGGTGGGAAATAGCCATAGTAGATTTGTGATGAAATATGGAGTATTGTTGGTTGAGGATGGCCCTGTCAAGCATTTTAGAGAAATAAACCATAACAATAATAAAGATAGTGGGGGAAAGTGGGCCACCTTGTTTGAGCCCTATGGTAGCTGAGAAAGAACCCCAGGATTTTCCATTGATAAGAATAGAGTGTTTGTTATTGATAAGCCACCTGCGGATGAGTTTACTGAATTCAGTTTGAAAACCTCTGGCTACAAGAATCCCCAAAATGAATTTCCAGTCAATGGTGTCATAAGCTTTTTTAATATCTAATTTATAAATAAGATTACCCCTACTGATTTTATCCAAATCCAGAATGAGCTCTTGTGCCAGCAATACATCATCAGTGATGGATCACCCTTTAATGAATGCAGTCTGGTTTAGGCCAATAATCCTGCCAAGGTGAGGTTGGAGTCTTCTTACTATGATCTTGCTGATGAGTTTACGTATGACAAAAGTAAGGCTGATAGGCCTGTAGTGTTCCCAAGTCTTCTACAGATCTCCTTTAGGAGTTAGCACAATAGAAGTGTCTCCAAAATAGCTAGGGAGATTGACCCCCCTAAAGAAACTCTGGATTGCCTAAATTACCCATTCTTAATAATGTGCCAAGCATTTTATAAAAGTCAGCAGTAAAATTATCAGGGCCACCTGCTTTGGAGCTATCAATGGTGTTTAAGGCATCACAAATTTCCTCATCAGAAGGGGTTTTAGTGAGATTGAGCTGATTAATGTAATCTAATTCTTCAGTAAAATAGTTTTCATAGTCAGTGTTTAGATCAACTAAAGAGTTTAGTAGGGAGTTGTAGTACTTAACAGAATCCAAAGCAATAAGATTGTCATTAATCCATCTCCCCTCAGAAGAGTAAATAGAGTGAATGGTATTTCACTTCCTCTTGTAACTTATATAAGCATGGTAGAACTTTATGTTTCTATCACCTTCAGTAAAAATGTTACTAGAAGCTTTTTGTTTGAGTAACATATCTTGTATGTCAATAGCATTAAGCATATTAGTCTGGGTAGTAAGCAGCTCAGTCTCAGTGACAGTTTCATTCTGAACAATATCTTCTAGTTTCTCTTCTTCCTTTTTCAGTAGATAAGGCATTGGAAAAGACATTCCAAAAGTCTCCCAACCCCACTTCCTTAAAGCTTTGCTTGTTTTCAGATGAAGGAGGCTGAGTTTGATGAAAGGGTCAGTATGATCAATACCCATCCAATTAGAAGCAACACAGCTGATGAAAAGAGGGTGAGTGGACCAAATATTAAGATATCTGAAAGGGGGGTGATATGTGTTATTGCTAGGGGAAGTAATATATATAAGAAGTGATCTATGATAAAAAACAGTGAGGGTTAGGTGAGTAACAAAAGTTAGGAGGTAGTGTTTAAGCTAACAGTCATTCACTAACACCCTGTAAAGTCTTTCCCACAAAAGACCCCTTTTCCAAGTGGATTTAGGACCCTGGTGCCCCAAGTCAAACAAGCTAGTTTGCTGAATTTGACCATTGAAGAAAGTCATTTTGGACAGATTGGGAGGTCTCCCCCCAGATTTCTCTGTTGCAGTAGTGATACAATTGAAATATCCCCTACCATCCAGAGAGAGTTCATATTTGTACTAATGAGATGTAAGCCCTCCCAAAGCTCCTGCTATCAGCTTTGAGACTTCCAACATAAATAAAGGTTGCATACTCCAGGCGGCCTTGAACCAAATGTGAGAGATGTATAAACTGTGGATGGTCAATAAGAATGCTCCACTGTTTTTCTTTCCTACAAAAGAACCAAATTTTATTATTCTTGTTAGCATAATGAGAAAAACCATGGAATTTGTTAATAATTCTATGGGAGTTTTGCTGAACCATTGGTTGAAGTATAGCAAAACACCATAGTTTGTATTTTTTGTTGAAATAAATCAGTCTTTTTAAAGACTGGGGATGGGCAATGCCCCTTACATGCCAACACAGCATATCAATCATTGGAGGGATTGAAGTGGAGAGAAGGCTGAGATCTTGATCTGGTCCTTCCTCTGGAAGGAGGAGGTCCTCCAATCTTCAGATCACCTGTGCTCCCATTATTTCCTTCTTTTAATTTCTGAACATCTGATAGTAACTTTTTCTTCTTCTTAGATTTTTGTGTTTTTCATTCCACTTCCAATAGAAGTTTCATCTCAGCTATGTCTCTTTTCTTGGGGGCTTCTATGACTGTAGTATCTTTCTAGTTATTCTCCCTAGATGTCTCACCTACATCTAGTGAATCAATTAGGGTAGTAATAATATTTACTTGACTCTCCTTCTCCCTACAGTATCTGGGTGATAAGTTAGGGGGAGCATTAGAGCTAAAGCACCCTTGGAAAAACAAATGCAGNATCCTTAAAACTAAGAAAAACAAGTGTTTAGTAAAACTAAATTAAAATAAAAAAGAAGAGGAAGCCCTAAAATACTAAAGATCTTTGAGTTGATTAGCCTTGAATCTTAGATGAGGGGTCTCCAACTTATCACCATGAAGCAAGAGCGAAAGAGGGGTGGTAGGCCTCGTTACAACAGAGATGGAGTTAGCATAAAAGCCATGTCTGGGAAGACAATTAGTAGATTGGTTTCCTTCTCTGTATATAAAATACATATTGACGTTAAACAGCTTGTTGAGATTTCCAATTTTTTGTTTCCATTGGATATGGTGCCAAGAGGACAACTGTTTTGTGGCGAGGAATGTAATTAGTTGAAAAGAGTCCACCTTAATCCACAATTTATACCGTGAAACTTTCTGTGCAAAGATAAGGGCCCAGTAAAGAGCAATAAGCTCAACTTCTAGAGCATCATGGGCCTCAGTAGGAGCATGAAAGAATAACAAACATATGTTGGAGGAATCTCAGAAAACCCCCCCACCCTAGAACCCCATTCAAAAAAGCTACCATCAGTATTAATCTTCATGGTTTGTGGATAAGGAGGTTGCCAAATGACTTTCTCTATCTTTTTTTGACTTTTGGTTACAATAGTCTAAGGCAAGCTGATATTAGTGAAGTTGTTGAGTTGAATTAGCTTGTTTAGGTAGGAAACACAGTTTCTAGTAACCTTGGTGTGATGAATAGTCTTGTCTTCATGTTTCCTGCTGTTTTTACACATCCACAAGAACTAGGACACAATAAAAGGGATAGAATAACCTTTTTTACTTTTCTAGCTATGCCATCCATCTTTGAGACTGGATCAGTCTTTGTCCAAGCCCTCAACTATAATCTTAGTAAGGAGTGCTTTCCACACCTTTAGAGAAAACTCACAGTTAAAGAACAGGTGATTATTGTCCTCTTCAAATCTTAGGCAAAGATAGCATCTAGAAGGCCCTCTCAAGCCTTTCAGTTTAAGAATGTCATCAGTTGGTAGAAGATTATTAAAGAACTTCCAATAGAAGAAGGATATAGAAAGGGTCAAATATCTGTTCCAAATGGCTTCACCCCAAGGGACTCGCTCCCAATAGTAAAGTTTGACATAGATTGCTTTAGTCAAACTTTGGTTAGCATAGCTATGCCAAATAATACTGTCTTTCTTGCCCTTATAAAAAATAATCATAGTAACTTGAGATAGGTGGGGCTCTTTTAGAATGGATTGGAGCTTAGTAATAGACCAGAAGTCCCCCTCCCAAAGATCACAAATAGAAAGGTGAGGGTTTAAGTCAGAGGGGGGGGCCCTAGCTAGTCTTTAGGACACCAATGGTCTAGCCAGAAGTTCACTTAACCAGTCCCAAAATCCCAGATGTACATTTCTTCAGCTAGGTGTCTAATTTTAAGCATATTAGTCCAAATTCTGGAGTCCCCCAGCTTTTTGGAGATGAGAGAAGGATGCTGGCCCTTGTAGTATTTTTCTTTCCTGAACTTAGCCCATAGGGAAGTTTGGGCTCTAAAATTAATCCACATCTTACAGAAATTTATCTGTGTGATTTGATGAAGTCCCTTGAACCCCATCCCACCTGCCATTATAGGTTTAGATTACTTTTGCCAAGAAGCCCAGTGGAGTTGCTGTCTTTGACCTGGTGATAAGAATCTGTTAAAGACTCTCTCCAACTGAATTTGAGTGCTTTTCTTCATGTAATTGGTTAGGAGAATATATGAGGGGAAGGTAGTTAGGATACTTCTGAGAAGAGTAATTCTACCCCCATTACACAGTAAAAAATGAGACCAGCTGGATAAGGTTTTCTAAATTTTCTGAAAAACCTCATCAAATTGGGTCATCTTAGATCTCCCCCAAGTGAGTTGGACCCCCAAATATTTTAAAGGGTCTTTAGCATTGGAAAAGCTAGTGTAATCAGAGACCCAATGTTCACAAGTGGAAGAAGCCCTCTTATTAAAGATAAGGTGGCATTTACAAGGGAAAGACTCCATCCCAGAATAGTTCTGAAATTTTTTCAAACACTGATAGACTTTTTGAACAACATTTTTATGAACATTAGAGAATATCATAATATCATCAGCATACATGAGGTGGGAAATAGCCATAGTAGATTTGTGATGAAATATGGAGTATTGTTGGTTGAGGATGACCCTGTCAAGCATTCTAGAGAAATAATCCATAGCAATAATAAAGATAGCGGGGGAAAGTGGGCCACCTTGTTTGAGCCCTATGTTAGCTGAGAAAGAACCCCAGGCTTTTCCATTGATAAAAATAGAGTGTTTGTTATTGATAAGCCACCTGTGGATGAGTTTACTGAATTCAATTTGAAAACCTCTGGTTGCAAGAATCCCCAAAATGAATTTCCAGTCAATGGTGTCATAAGCTTTTTTAATATCTAATTTATAAATAAGATTACCCCCTACTGATTTTATCCAAATCTATAATGATTTATTGTGCCAGTAATACATCATCAGTGATGGATCACCCTTTAATGAATGCAGTCTGGTTTGGGCCAATAATCCTGTCAAGGTGAGGTTGGAGTCTTCTTAGTATGATCTTGATGATGAGTTTACTTATGATAGAAGTAAGGCTGATAGGCCTGTAGTGTTCCCAAGTCTTCTGCAGATCTCCTTTAGGAGTTAGCTCTATAGAAGTGTCTCCAAAATAGCTAGAGAGATTTACCCCTCTGAAGAAACTCTTGATTGCCCAAATTACCCGTTCTTAATAATGTGCCAAGCTTTTTTATAAAAGTCAGCAGTAAAATTATCAGGGCCAGCTGCTTTGGAGATATCAATGGTGTTTAAGGCATCCCAAATTTCCTCATCAGAAGGGGTTTTAGTGAGATTGAGCTGATTAATGTAATCTAATTATTCAGTAAAATAGTTTTCATAGTCAGTGTTTAGATCAACTGAAGAGTTCAGTAGGGAGTTGTAGTACTTAACAACATCCAAATCAATAAGATTGTCATTAATCCATCTACCCTCAGAAGAGTAAATAGAGTGAATGGTATTGCACTTCCTCTTGTAACTTATATAAGCATGGTAGAACTTTATGTTTCTGTCACCTTCAGTAAAAAAGTTAATAGAAGCTTTTTGTTTGAGTAACATATCTTATATGTCAATAGCATTAAGCAGATTAGTCTGGGCAGTAAGCAGCTCAGTCTCAGTGGCAGTTTCATTTTGAACAATATCTTTTAGTTTCTCTTCTTCCTTTTTCAGTAGATAAGGCATTGGACAAGACATTCCAAAAGTCTCCCAACCCCACTTCCTTAAAGATTTGCTTGTTTTCAGATGAAGGAGGCTGAGTTTGATGAAAGGGTCAGTATGATCAATACCCATCCAATTAAAAGCAACACAGCTGATGAAAAGAGGGTGAGTGAACCAAATATTAAGATTTCTGAAAGGGAGGTGATATTTGTTATTGCTAGGGGAAGTAATATATATAAGAAGTGATCTATGATAAAAAATAGTGAGGGTTAGGTGAGTAACAAAAGTTAGGAGGTAGTGTTTATGCTAACAGTCATTCACTAACACCCTGTCAAGTCTTTCCCACAAAAGACCCCTTTTCCAAGTGGATTTAGGACCTTGGTACCCCAAGTCAAACAAGCCAGTTTGCTGAATTTGACCATTGAAGAAAGTCATTTTGGACAGATTGGGAGGTCTCCCCCCAGATTTCTCTGTTGCAGTAGTGATACAATTGAAATCTCCCGTACCATCCAGGAAGAGTTCATATTTGTACTGATGAGATGTAAGCCCTCCCAAAGCTCCTGCTATCAGCTTTGAGACTTCCAGCATAAATAAAGGTTGCATACTCCAGGTGGCCTTGAACCAAAAGTGAGAGATGTATAAACTGTGGATGGTCAATAAGAATGCTCCACTGTTTTACTTTCCTACAAAAGAACCAAATTTTATTATTCTTGTTAGCATAATGACAAAAACATGGAATTTGTTAATAATTCTATGGGAGTTTTGCTGAACCATTGGTTGAAGTATAGCAAAACACCATAGTTTGTATTTTTTGTTGAAATAAATCAGTCTTCTTAAAGACTGGGGATGGGCAATGCCCCTCATATGCCAACACAGCATATCAATCATTGGAGGAATTGAAGTGGAGAGAAGGCTGAGATATTGATCTGGTCCTTCCTCTCGAAGGAGGAGGTCCTCCAATCTTCAGATCACCTGTGCTCCCATTATTTCCTTCTTTTTATTTTTGAACTTCTGATAACAACTTTTTCTTCTTCTTAGATTTTTGTGTTTTTCATTCCACTTCCAATAGGAGTTTCATCTCAGCTGTATCTCTTTTCTTAAGGGCTTCTATGACTGTAGTATCTTTCTAGTTATTCTCCCTAGATGTCTCACCTACATCTAGTGAATCAATTAGGGGAGTAATAATATTTATTTGACTCTCCTCCTCCCTACAGTATCTGGGTGATAATTTAGGGGGAGCATTGGAGCTAAAATGAGCTGTTGAGCTTTTGGGTGTGCCCAACATATCCTCTAAATTCCCAGTTGGAGATGGTTCCACACAGATTGTAGGTTCTGGAGGAGTAGCCTGATTAATCCTTTCCTGAGTCGACACTTTTTTGTTTGGAGGAGGGTGAAGCCTGAAGCATCTATCCTTGGTGTATCCAAACATCTTACAGTGGTAGCAATAATATGGTTTCTATTCTAAAACCACAATCTGCCAGAACCCCTCTTTATCAGTAACAATCCAGAGCCTTTTAATTTCAGGGAGGGTTACATCTTTTTCTATAAGGATTCTAGCTAGAGCTGGTCTAGCTTTGTTATATGTAGGAGCATCAACCTTCAGAGGTCTCCCTAATGCACTTGCAATATTGAATAGAGCTTTGAGATTAAAGTATTGAATTGGGAGGCCAGGTAATTTAAACCATAGAGGAATTATAGGAGGTTCCTTACTAGGATCAAAACCAGGATCCCACTTAAATATCTTCATGGTGGTACCTCCAATTTGAAAAGCTTGTTTTGCAAACAATCTTACATAGTCTTCCTCCATTGAAAGTTGGATAAGAAGATGCCTGCCATCTAGTATTCCAATCTGTGAATCTCCATTGAATTTTAACGAGGCAAAGTAATTTCTGACTAATTCCATTTTAGGGTGGCCTAGAAGAAATTTTCCTACCAAGGTAAATTTCACTTGTTCATTTAGATTGTGGATTTCTTGTGGTGAGAAATAAACAGCTGGTTCATAGTCTTTGGTACCCAAAGGATGAATACAAGCACTATTACCCTTCCCAACAGCTGTGTCATGGAAGTTCTGTGGAAAGACTAAGTGATCAGGATCATTAAGAGAAACAGTGGACTTGCCCACCACCATAGCATAAGTGGCCTTAGCCCACTGAGCATCAGTCACAATGTAAATAGGGGTAGCCATAAACACCAGAAGAGCAAACCCAAAATCAAAAGCTTCAGCAAATCACATAAATGTAAGGAAAAACCTGTGTGTGCTCTAGAAAGGCCAAAACTCATAGTAAAATCCAAGCCAACAATACACAACACCAAAAGGGAAGGGGTTTCCTCCAAAAAAATCCAAAAGAGGCTACCCACAGATGTAGAAGCAGGCCAAAACCAGAAGAAACCATTGGAACAACAAAAGCATGTCAAATCCAGAAGAAACCAATGGAACAGTAAAACCCATTAAAGTACCAGAGAAAAGAGTCAAAGAAACTGACTTCCAAGGCAAAAGGAGGCAAACAGAAGCACCCTTGGAAAGACATCAATGGGCACACCCAAGGTTTAAATATATATATATATCTAATAATGGCAGGGTTTGAATTTTCTCTGCTAGGGTTTGCTAGCTGATGGGTTCCTGCTGACGGCGCTGGTGGTGGTGGTGTTTGGGACTGCTGGACAGAAGCTTCATGTTTTTCTTAGTAAAGGTTTTGGATTTGGGCCAAGAGTTTACTACTCACTGGTAAGGTTACTGTTACATTGGTTTTGGTATTGGTATCTTTAGGTTTTCCCTCTGGTTTCTCTTATGGTTGTTTGGAAAGAGGACAGAAATAACTTCTTTTGTGTTAATGGAGTTTCTACCCATTGAGGTGGAAGTTAATCATCAATGGGCACATGCTACTTATGCTGGTGTGGTTGGGAATGGACAGCAGTTTCCCAAAACTTTTGATCATCTTATTTTTCCACAAGCTCTTCATGATGTAGCTGTTGGAAAAGGGTCCCGCTCCTACATTAATCCCCTGGGTTTAAAAGAAGGTGAACCAGCCATTATTTTTACCCCTGGGGAAGATTAGTCTTTAAATGATAAAATCAGATTCACTATTGTTGGAAAATTTCAGTTTGGACACCCAAAGATGGAAAATGTTAGAAAATTCTTTAAAGAATTAGATCTTACTAGACCATGGAAGCTAGGTTTAATGGATGGCAGGCATCTTCTAATTAAATTAGAAAATGAAGAGGATTATGCTAGAATTATGGCCACATTGTCCTTACTTATTGCTGGAACCCTAATGAAGTTGATTAAGTGGACCCCTGAATTTTACCCAAGTAAGGAACCTCCTATTGTTCCTATATGGTTCAAACTGCCAAATCTTCGAATCTAATTTTATCATCAAAATGTACTATTTAATATTGGTCGTGCTATAGGCTACCCTTTGAAGGTGGATGCCCAAACATATAACCGTGGAAGACCTACTGGGGCTAGAATTTTAGTAGAAAGAGATATAACACTCCCAGATGTGCATAGGGTGTGGATTGGCACGAAAGATGAAGGCTTTTGACAAAACATTGAGGTAGAACAAAGACCTTATTATTGGCCTCATTGTAGAATGTTTGGGCATACTTTATAGAAATGTTATAGGCTTCATCCTCCTGCTAGAAAGGCTTTTAGGCCTCAAAGAGGAGGTGTTGCTGATCAGATGGGAAGTCCTCTCCCTTTTGATAAAGGTAATACAACTTTACAAGGTGACAAGTAATACAAGATAGTAATTTGGGTCAAGAGAATGCTTTTGTTCTAAACCAAATACCTGATCAAGGAGAACACACAAAAGTCCAATATGCTATGGAGGTGGATCAACCAGCAATACCAATTAGAAATTTGGAACAAGGGACTGATTTAGCTTTAAATCAAACACTAATAGAAAATGATAATACCAAAATTTAAGAAACACAGAAGGACCATGGCAATAATGAAGAAAGCCCATTAGATATCAATCCTCACAAGGCTAATGACCCTACCATAAATGTGATGATAGATATACTTACATAAGAATGGCAGGTTCAAAAAAGTCAAAAAAAGAAAAAAAGTAGAATGGAACCAAGACATGTGCAGGAAGCTCTCTCTACTGATGGAGCTCCCTCTCTTCAACCTATGGATATGTATCCTAGAACTAGAGAAAAAGGGAGAACCTTTTCATAATGATTAAGTTCTTATTTTGGAATATTATGGCTATTGCCCACCCCTCTTCTCTTAAAAGATTAATTCATTTGGTTAGATCTCATAAAGTATGGTTCTTTGTTGTTTTAGAACCTATGGTCACGAAGCATTTTCAAAGCATTATCAAAAAGTTTCCTAAATTCACTCATTTTGCTAATTCAAATAAGAAGATCTGGCTTTTTGCTAGGTCTGAACTTCAGTGGAATGTACTTCAAAATCACTCTCAATTCATCCATATCCAATTTTCTATTGGGGCCCAAGTGGGTTATGCCACTTTTATTTATGCTAGTTGTACTACTAGCCATCAGATTACCTTATGGTCCGATTTACTGCAAATTAGTCAATCTATCAACTCCTTTTGGATTATGGGGGGAGATTTTAATTGTGTTGCCACAGCTGCTGAAAGAAGAGGGGGTAGACCCCCTCTTAGATCCTCAATGAATAAATATAATGATTTTCTCTCTAAAGCTACCTTATTTGATTTGGGTTATCAAGGTCCTAATTTCACTTGGAGGAGGGGTTCAATGTGGGAAAACTTGATAAAATGTTGGGAAACTCAATATGGCTTCAGACCTTTCCATTTACTGTTGTTTCTCAACTTGCTATGTCTGGCTCAGATCATAGGCCTCTTATGTGCTTTATTCAAAATGTTGAATGCCTTAAGAACTCCCCTTTTAGATTTCAAAATATGTGGGTTCTCCATCCTAACTTTCTTGGGGAAGTAAAAAAAGTGTGGATTACTGATAATGAGAAAAATCCCTAAATCAACCTGTGGCATCTCCAAAAAAATGTTGCTTCTCTGCTTAAGAAGTGGAATTCAAACAAGTTTGGGAATGTTAATGACAACTTGAAGGCTGCCAAAGAAAAGGTTCTTGCTATGGAGATAGACTTTCAAAGGGGAGAGTATTCTGAAAATGATTTGCATAAAGCCAATGAAGAACTTCTCATGCAAATTAATTATTTTGAAAGCTTTCTGAAAAAAAAAGTAGCTGTCACAAAATTTACTGAGGGAGATAGGAATTCCAGCTACTATCATGCTTGTATTAAATACTGGAGGAAGTGTAACATGATCCTGTCTATTACTAATTATGAAGGGAATTGTATATCTGATGCTAAGGCTATTGCACAAGATGCTGTTAACTATTTTCATAACCTCTTCAGTACTCAACTAGTTTCCAGACCTCAAATTAATGTTGAACTTTTGGCTGGCTGTAAGGAGTATGTCCAAAGCTTGGAACTAACAAATATTCCTCTTGAAGGAGAAATTAAAATAGCATTGGAGTCTATTGATGGGAACAAGGTGGCTGGACCAAATGGTTTTACTGCAAACTTCTATACAAAATCATGGCCTCTTATTAGTGGAGACTTTATTGTTGTTGTTCAAGAATTTTTCTGGTGTGTGGATCCTTCAAGATACTTTACTGCTTCTACTATCACACTAGTTCCCAAGAATCAGATTAGGAAAAGCTGGGGAGATTATAGATTTATTAGCCTTACCAATGTGGTATCCAAAGTAATAAGTAAAATTTTTGTCACTAGGCTTCAACAACACCTACAACAACTTATCAACAATAACCAAGTGGCTTTTGTTAAAGGAAGAAATATCACTAAAAATATTCTACTTGCTCAAGAACTTCTATTGGATCTTGATAGAAAGTGTCGAGGCAGTAATGTTATCTTTAAACTGGACATTAAAAAAGCCTAAGACTCCATCAATTGGGACTTCATTTTGGAAATTTTGGCTGCCAGGGGCTTTTCTGAAGATTTCATAAATTTGATCAGGAGATGGCTTAAATGTAATAATCACTCTATGTTAATCAATGGGCAAAGCCATGGGTTCTTCGCTGCTACTAGTGGCATCAAACAAGGGGACCCCTTGTCACCAACTATCTTTAGTTTTGGCTATGGATTATTTATCAAGGTTGTTGAACCATATGTTTACTGCATATCCTTATTTGGCCTATCATCACAGATCTAATGTTGGTGTGAGTCACCTGTTCTATGCTGCTGATATTATCATTTTCTCCAAGGCTACAAAGATTGTTGTTAAGAAGCTTTGTCAAGGGTTTAAAGACTTCCAAAAAATTTCAGGTATGGAGCTTAAAAAACAAAAATGTCAGATTTTTACTAGCTCCCATATTTTTCCAGAGATAAAGTATTGGATTGTTCAGTATACTGGGTTTAGTCTTGCTAATTTGCCAATCAAGTACCTGGGGGTTCAAATTATTAAAAGAAGAACCAAGCAAACTCAATTTAATGAGGTCATTGATCATATCCAAGCTCAACTACAATGCTGGACAAACACCTTCCTCTCCAATGGTGGAAGAATAGCTCTTCTTAAAAGCATCTTGACTGCCATTCCTTCCTTTGATCTCCAAATGTTTACAATGAAAAAAGGAACTCAAGTGCTTCTAGGGAGAATGTTCAATAAATTCCTGTGGGCTGGACAGAAAAAGCAGATTCATTGGTTACCATGGAAAAAACTTTGTAAACCTCTTCATGCTGGTGGTTTGGGCTTCAAAGACTTCCAATCTCTAAGCTTCATCAATCTTTGTAAGCTTTGGATAAAATTTAGGGCCTAGGATAGTCTTTAGGCTCTTTTTATGAAAGGGAAATACTGCAGATCTATACATCCTAGTCTGACTACAAAAAAGCTTGGTGATTCCAGACTTTAAAATAAATTATTGGAGATCAGAACTCAAGCTGAAGACTTGTTTATTTGGGAACTAAGAGAAGGTTAAGTTAACTTTTGGTTAGAAAAATGGACTTGGAATGGTGAACAACTTCATTGCTCCTCCCCTAACCCCAATTATCAGTCTAAGGTGAAGGAATATTGATCTGATAACCAATGGAATTGTAACATGTTGGATACTATTTTAAATGATAAACAATTACAACGGGCAAAGAACACCTCTTTCTGCCCTAAAAAAAAAAAGACAAAATAGTTACTAAGAAAGCTGCATCGCAGAAGCTATCTGCTTATATATTTCAAAACTTCTACAAGTGGCAACCTGTCTTGTGGCGTAAAACTATCTGGTGTAAGTGGTTGACCCTCTTTATGTCCTTTTTCTGTTGGAGACTTTGGCAGTCCTTACTTCCAACTAATGTCATTTTGAAAATGAAAGGACTAAGGGGCCCTTCTTGCTGTACCTATGTAATGGGGAGGAAGAAACCTTAGATAACCTATTTTTCTTCCGTCCTTTCTCTCAAAGGATTTGGTCTAATCTTTTAAGGCAGTTAAATATTGATACCTTTAAAGTCAGATGGGATATATTCTTCTACTGCTAGAAAGAATGGCAAGATGCTAATTTATTGATTATTCCTTGCATAGTAGCTTGGTTTCTCTGGATGAGTAGAAATCAAGCTAAGTTTGAAAATTCCAAACCATTAGATAAGACCGTGGTGTTCAATTGCACTTCATATATGCAAAAAATTATTAAATATCAACACATCCCTAATCTATTTTTGGATTAGAGGCCTAATGTGAAAATTCAGCAGATATACAAGCCAATTTTGGTTCTTTGGACTCCTCCTTTAGGTTGGCTGAAAGTAAACACTGATGGAAGCTTTACTAGTGAATCATATGGGTTTGGGGGAGTGTTTAGAAACTCCCTAGGGAAGTGTTTCATATACTTTTCCTCACCTAGTTGGGCTATTGATGCACTGGAAACTGAAATGATAGCAATATATTTGGCTATCTATTTTGCTAACGAATGTAAGATCAACAATTTGATTGTTAAATCTGACTCCAGCATGTGTGTAAGGATACTGTAGAAGGAAGTGGAACCTCACTGGTATATTATAAGATGGATTAACAAACGTAAGTAATTCCTGAATAATGCAAGAGTTAAGTTTCAGCAAATTATGAGAGAAGGCAATGGTCCTGCTCATTGCTTAGCTTCTTTGGGGAGAAATACTGATAAAATTTTAGTTGGATTTATTCCTTCAACTCAGCTACATTTTATGTTACATGGAGATAGTTTAGCTATTCCATACCTTCATGGTTAGTAAGTTTTTGTCTATATATATATATACTAGTTTGTTAGCAGAGCTATATATATATATATATATATATATATACTTTTTCCATTTTGCTTTGAGCTTTTTTGGGTTTGTATGTGGGTGGTTCATCCCCTTATGAGTGAGTCCNGAAACTGAAATGATAGCAATATATTTGGCTATCTATTTTGCTAACGAATGTAAGATCAACAATTTGATTGTTGAATCTGACTCCAGCATGTGTGTAAGGATACTGTAGAAGGAAGTTGAACCTCACTGGTATATTATCAAATGGATTAACAAACGTAAGTAATTTCTAAATAATGTAAGAGTTAAGTTTCAGCAAATTATGAGAGAAGGCAATGGTTTTGCTCATTGCTTAGCTTCTTTGGGGAGAAATACCGATAAAATTTTAGTTGGATCTATTCCTTCAACTCAGCTAGATTTTCTGTTACATAGAGATAGTTTAGCTATTCCATACCTTCATAGTTAGTAAGTTTTTGTCTATATATATATACTTGTTTGTTAACAGAGCTATATATATATATACTTTTTCCATTTTACTTTGAGCTTTTTTGGGTTTGTATGTGGGTGGTTCATCCCCTTATGAGTGAGTCATGTTTTGTTATTTTGGTTTTCTAGACAGGGGACCACTCCTAAATTAGTACTTTGTATTTCTTCTTTATATTTAACATGTAAGGAGCCGAATAATGCTCCTTCTCATATATATATATATATATATATATATTGCAAAAAGGAGCCTCTTATGTCTCCCTCCATGTTGATTACTTAAATTTCATCAATACATCCAAAGAGTGGGTTACAGCAGGGAGAGGAGAGAGTANTCCATGTTGATTACTTAAATTTCATCAATACATCCAAAGAGTGGGTTACAGCAGGGAGAGGAGAGAGTAAAAGGCAATATCAAAATGTAAAGCAAGTTAAATAAATACAAGACATGACTAAACTAGAAAAGAAAGATAACAGCTAGCTCTTAGCAATTCTGAGGTAAGGTATTTGTAATTTGTCCCCCTTTATCAGGTCAGCTGGAATCTATGTAGGATTAGTAGCAACAGTTACTCTTTGGGATTCAGTACCTTCAATAGCTAGACAATTAGCCGGTTTGTTTCCCTCCCTTTACTTAAAACAATAATTGACTTGCATCTCCTTGGTGATATGTTTTATCTTAAGAATCCACTGTTGTATAAGCCATGGGGGTACAACTTTACCTGTCATGTACTCAATCAGCTCTGAGGAATCAACCTCAGCTTGTAGTGGTATCCACCTGTTTATGGAAACCATTTTAATGGCCTNTTCTGAGGTAAGGTATTTGTAATTTGTCCCCCTTTATCAGGTCAGCTGGAATCTATGTAGGATTAGTAGCAATAGTTACTCTTTGGGATTCAGTACCTTCAATAGCTAGACAATTAGCTGGTTTGTTTCCCTCCCTGTAGTTAAAACAATAGTTGACTTGCATCTCCTTGGTGATATGTTTTATCTTAAGAATCCATTGTTGTATATTCCATGGGGGTACAACTTTAACTGTCATGTACTCAATCAGCCTTAAGGAATCAACCTCAGCTTGTAGTGGTGTCCACCTGTTTATGGAAACCATTTTAATGGCTCAGTAAAGAGCAGNCCAAGTTAAGAGTATTAATGTGGAAATTAGCTATGAAGGAGCTCCAAACCTTCTTGGAGAAGTCACACTGGAAAAAACAGATGAGTAGATGTCTCTTCACTGCTCTGGCAGAGATTGCATTTTGAAGGACCCTTCAAGCCCTTTAACTTGAGAATGTCATCTGTAGAAATTAAGTTATTCAGCACTCTCCAAGAGAAGAATGCCATAGAGGGGGTTAGGAATTTGTTCCACAAGTTATCTCCCCAAGAAGTTTCCTCCCAAGTGAACAGCTNAAAATTTTTGTCACTAGGCTTCAACAACACCTACAACAACTTATCAACAATAACCAAGTGGCTTTTGTTAAAAGAATAAATATCACTAAAAATATTCTACTTGCTCAAGATCTTCTATTGGATCTTGATAGAAAGTGTTGAGGCAGTAATGTTATCTTTAAACTAGACATTAAAAAAGCCTATGACTCCATCAATTGGGACTTCATTTTGGAAATTTTGGCTTCCAGGGACTTTTCTGAAGATTTCAGAAATTTGATCAGGAGATGGCTTAAATGTAACAATCACTCTATGTTAATCAATGGGCAAAGCCATGGGTTCTTCACTGCTACTAGTGGCATCAAACAAGGGGACCCCTTGTCACCAACTATCTTTATTTTGGCTATGGATTATTTATCAAGGTTTTATACCATATGTTTACTGCATATCCTTATTTGGCCTATCATCACAGATCTAATGTTGGTGTGAGTCACCTTTTCTATGTTGCTGATATTATCATTTTCTCCAAGGCTACAAAGATTGCTGTTAAGAAGCTTTATCAAGGGTTTAAACACTTCCAAAAAAATTCAGGTATGGAGCTTAACAAACAAAAATGTCAGATTTTTACTAGCTCCCATATTTTTCCATAGATCAAGCATTGGATTGTTCAGTATACTGGGTTTAGTCTTGCCAATTTGCCAATCAAGTACCTGGGGGTTCAACTTATTAAAAGAAGAACCAAGCAAACTCAATTTAATGAGGTCATTGATCATATCCAAGCTCAACTACTATGCTAGACAAACACCTTCCTTTCTAATGGTGGAAGAATAGCTCTTCTTAAAAGCATCTTGACTGCCATTCATTCCTATGATCTCCAAATGTTTACACTGAAAAAAGGAACTCAAGTGCTTCTAGGGAGAATGTTCAATAAATTCCTATGGGCTGGACAGAAAAAGCAGATTCATTGGTTACCATGGCAGAAACTTTGTAAACCTCTTCATGCTGGTGGTTTGGGGTTGAAAGACTTCCAACCTCTAAGCTTCATCAATCTTTGTAAGCTTTGGATAAAATTTAGGGCCTAGGATAGTCTTTGGGCTCTTTTTATGAAAGGGAAATACTACAGATCTATACATCCTAGTCTGACTACAAAAAAGCTTGGTGATTCCAGACTTTAAAAAAAATTATTGGAGATCAGAACTCAAGCTGAAGACTTGTTTATTTGGGAACTAGGAGAAGGTCAAGTTAACTTTTGGTTAGACAAATGGACTTGGAATGGTGAACAACTTCATTGCTCCTCCCCTAACCCCAATTATCAGTCTAAGGTGAAGGAATATTGATCTGATAACCAATGGAATTGTAACATGCTGAATACTATTTTAAATGATAAACAATTACAACTGGTAAAGAACACCTCTTTCTTCCATGAAAAAAAAGACAAAATGGTTACTAAGAAAGCTGCATCGCAGAAGCTATCTGCTTATATATTTCAAAACTTCTACAAATGGCAACCTGTCTTGTGGGGTAAAACTATCTGGTGTAAGTGGTTGACCCTCTCTATGTCCTTTTTCTGTTGGAGACTTTGGCAATCCTTGCTTCCAACTGATGTCATTTTGAAAATGAAAGGACTAAGGGGCCCTTCTTGCTGTACCTATGTAATGGGGAGGAAGAAACCTTAGACCACCTATTTGTCTTCTGTCCTTTCTCTAAAAGGATTTGGTGTAATCTTTTAAGGCAGTTAAATATTGATACCTTTAAAGTCAGATGGGATATATTCTTCTACTGCTAGAAAGAATGGCAAGATGCTAATTTGTTGATTATTCCTTGCATAGTAGCTTGGTTTCTCTGGATGAGTAGAAATTAAGCTAAGTTTGAAAATTCCAAACCATTAGATAAGACTGTGGTGTTCAATTGCACTTCATATATGCAAAAANATATATATATATATATATATGCGATCAAATAAGCCTAGATAGGATAGTTTTTAATGTTTCCCTTTAAAGTTTAACGTATGAAATAAGATAAAATATAGGAGAGGAAATGTGCTCCATGTGTAGGTTTAAATATATATATATATATCTAATAATGGCAGGTTTTGAATTTTCTCTGCTAGGGTTTGCTAGCTGATGGGTTCCTGCTGACGGCGCTGCTGGTGCTGGTGTTTGGGACTACTGGACAGAAGCTTCATGTCTTTCTTGGTAAAGGTTTTGGATTTGGGCCAAGAGTTTACTACTCACTGGTAAGGTTACTGTTACATTGGTTTCGGTATTGGTATCTTTAGGTTTTCCCTCTGGTTTCTTTTATAGTTGTTTGGAAAGAGGACAGAAGTAACTTCTTTTCTGTTAATGGAGTTTCTACCCATTGAGGTGGAAGTTAATCATCAATGGGCACACGCTACTTATGCTGGTGTGGTCGGGAATGGACAGCAGTTTCCCAAAACTTTTGATCATCTTATTTTTATACAAGCTCTTCATGATGTAGCTGTTGGAAAAGGGTCCCGCCCCTACATTAATCCCCTGGGTTTAAAAGAAGGTGAACCAGCCATTATTTTTACCTATGGGCAAAATTTAGTCTTTAAATGATAAAATCAAATTCACTATTGTTGGAAAATTTTAGTTTGGACACCCAAAGATGGATATTGTTAGAAAATTCTTTAAAGAATTAGATCTTACTAGACCATGGAAGCTAGGTTTAATGGATGGCAGGCATCTTCCAATTAAATTAGAAAATGAAGAGGATTATGCTAGAATTATGGCCACACTGTCCTTACTTATTGCTGGCACCCCAATGAAGTTGATTAAGTGGACCCCTGAATTTTACCCAAGTAAGGAACCTCCTATTGTTCCTATATGGTTCAAACTGCCAAATCTTCCAATCTAATTTTATCATCAAAATGTACTATTTAATATTGGTCATGCTATAGGCTACCCTTTGAAGGTGGATGCCCCAACATATAACCTNTTATCTTTATGTTTAATCATGTGAGACCAGATCCTGGAGTCTCCCAGTTTGGATGTAGCAAGGGTGGGATGGAATCCTCTACAATACTTGCCTTTAAGAAAAATAGCCCAAAGTGACTCTTGAGCTCTAAAATGTCTCCACAACTTGCAGAAGTTGATCAGATGAAGATGCTTGAAACTTCTAAAACCTAAACCTCCATTCTGAGTAGGTTTGCAGATAGAGTTCCAATTTGTCCAGTGCTTCTGTGCTCTTTGCCCTGACCAAAGAAACCTGTTGAAGGTTGTTTCAAGAAGCTGCTGAGTGCTCTTTTTCATAGAAACCATTTGTAGAAGGTAGGAGGGGAAGGCAGACAGTACATGCTTAAGGAGAGTAATCCTTCCACCATTTGATAGGAAGGAATTAGTCCAATGAGTGAGCTTAGCTTGAATTTTTGTCACAACATCATCAAATTGGATCTGTCTAGTCCTTCCTTTCAGTAGAAAGACCCCCAGATATTTCAGATGAGTGTGGGGGGTTTGAAAGCCAGTAAAATCTGAGACCTAGTGTTTGAAAGGTTGTTTAACTCCTTTGCTGTAATAAATACAGCACTTTTGTTTATTCAGTTGTAGCCCAGAGCAAGACAGAAAATCATTGAAAAGGGTTTGGATTTGTTTTGCAGCACGTTTAGTGGCCTTAGAAAAAATAATAATATCATCTGCATAGGAGAGATGGCTAATGGCAATGTTTGAACTGTGCTTAAACAGGTTGTGAGGAGATAAGTTTGGAATTTGATTGAGAATAAGGGACAGATAGTCAAAGCCAAGAATGAAAATAGTGAGGGAAAGGGGGTCACCTTGTTTGATTCCTTTAGAAGAAGTAAAGAAACCATGAGTCTTTCCATTGATGAGAATAGAATGAGCATTATTAAACAGCCATCTTCTGATTAAGCATATAAAATCCATATTGAAGCCTCTAGCCTGCAGAACCTCTTCAATGAAATCCCAGTGTATGGTGTCATAAGCCTTGCTAATATCCAATTTGTAAATCAGATTTCCTCCTCTGCATCTCTTATCAAGGTCTAGGAAAAGTTCCTGAGCTAAGAGGACATTGTCCACAATGCTTCTACCTTTGATGAAGGCAGTTTGGTTACTGCTGATGATTCTGTTGAGGTGAGGTTGAATTCTGGCTACCAAAATTTTGCTAATGATTTTAGAGATCACACTAGTGAGACTTATGGGTCTGAACTGGACCCATCTGTGACACACATTCTCCTTAAGGATAAGGACAATGGTGGAAGAGGTGAAAAATTTGGTAGGTTCAATACCAGTGAAAAAAGCCTGTACAGCATCCACTACATCATGTTTAATGACATTCCAAGCAGATTTGTAAAATTCAGCAGAAAATCCATCTAAACCTGCTGCTTTATTATTGTCAATTGAATTTAGAGCAAATTTAATCTCCTCTTTAGAAGGAATGTCAGCAAGCTTGAGAGTAGAAGTGTAACTTCTGCAGTGGTCGAACAAATTTCCTTTAACTTCAGTCCTAGCTGCCTCACTTCTAGTAAAAATCTTTTTGAAATGATCAACAGCACTATCAGCAATATCTTGTGGATTTTTCAGCCTAGCTCCCTTTAAATCTTTGATCTTATGAATTTCATTGCATTTCCTTTTGTGGTTAATAATAGCATGATAATAATTGGAGTTTCTGTCCCCCAAGCAGAAATGATTTTGAGCAGCTTTCTGGTGGAGGAGTTGTTCTTGCAAGTGGATAGCATTAAGTAGCCTTTCATTGGCATTGTAAAGATCATTTTCCAAATTAGGATCCAGACTGATTTTGGATTCGAGTTCCTTTACAGTGGCTTCAGCTTCCACCACTCTTGTGTTTAAATTTCCAAAGGTCTGCCAATTCCAGGCTTTGAGCTTAGTAGCAAGCCTTTTGTGTAGAATCCATAACTTCACCCAAGGATTACTGTTATGATAGCTGTTCCAAACAGTACTAACTTGATTCATAAAGTCTGGATGGGAAGACCAGACATTTAAATATCTGAACTTACTTTTGGAAGGGCTTAAAGAGCTGCTGATAGAGATCAAAAGAGGTCTGTGATCTGAACCAGACATTGAGAGGTGAGAGACAGATGTATGGAAAAATTCATTAAGCCAGTGATCATTTACAAGGGCTCTATCAATTCTTTCCCAAACCTTACCTCTTCTCCAAGTGAATCTGTGGCCAGAGAAACCCAAATCAAATAATCTAGCCATATGCATGTTGTCTAAAAAGAAGTTCATCTTATTAGTATCAGGAGGTCTGCCTCCAATCTTTTCATCAGAGGAAGTAATGCAGTTGAAATCACCACAAATCAGCCAATTAGAGGAGGTGTTAGTACTCAGTTTAAGGAGCTCCTTCCAAAGCTCCACTCTCCCAGCAGAGGAGCTAGTGGCATAGACAAAAGTAGCATGTGCAAAATGGCCAGCCATAGAAAGGGATACATGTAAAAACTGAGGATGATCTACAAGAACTTGCCAAGATATTTCATTCCTGCAAAGTAACCATATCTTATTGTTACAATTAGCAGCACATTGGAAGCCATGAAATTTTTTAATAATTCTATCCTTATATTTAGACACCATTGGTTCCTGAAGAGCAATACACCAAAGTTTGTACACCCTATTCAGATGCAATACTCTGCTAAGGGACCTAGGGTGTGCCAATCCCCTAACATTCCAGCAAAGAAGATTAATCATTAATCATTTTTCCTCTCCTCCTTGTTCTAGGAAGAGATTCCAAACTTTGGGACATAATTTCTCCAGAGGTAGTTGTAACATTCTGCAGCTCTAGTATCAGCTTTTTTTTCTTTTTGGACTGGTGAATCTGCCATTCTTATTCTAGATCAACTTTCAGATTTTGAATCACATTGTCTTCCACAACATTAATGATATTATGATGCACTGTAGGTTGGTCTGTATGCCCCTTGAAACAAGGTGTCAAAGTTAAAACCTGGGGCAAGACAGCTTTTCCCAGTTCAGAGCACACAATAGAAACTTCAGCAGAGGGAGGAGGAGCCAAAGGAGGAATATGGAGAGGAGGTAAAGAAATCAAGTTAGAGGGAGGTTCTGAAGGGCCTTCAACAGGAAGAATAGTCCCAGTAATGGGAGAAAAGGTTTCATCAAGTGGGTTTTCAGGAAGAGAAGGAGCAGGAAAGTAGGGGGCAAACAAGAAGTTCCTACAACCTGGTCAACAGTGAGAGCTGCCATCAAGGGTGGGCAGTGTGAAGTAGGGATAGGAGAAGTAGGTAGAGATTCAGAATTAGGATGTAGGGGCAAGCTTTTGGTGGGAGGAGGTGGGTCTAGCTGTGGTGTGGCAAGAGGTTGTTTAGGGGAGGTTGTAAATTTTTTCTTTGGTTGTAATCTGAAGCATCTGTTGTCAGTGTGTCCAAACATCTTACAATTGTGGCAATAATATGGTCTTTGCTCCATAACAATTTTCTGTCACTAACCATTGTTAGCTGTACCCAACCAAATTTCATCAATTTCTAGTTGGGTGATGTCCCTTTCCACTAGGATTTTGGCCATAAAAGGTCTTGATAGGTTAAAGGTGGGAGCATCCAGCTTCATGGGTCTTCCAAGGGCAGTGCCAATGGTAAATAGGACTTGGTGGTTGAAAAAATGTAGCTTTAATCCAGGCAGCTTAAACCAAATAGGGACTATAGGTGGTTCCTTTGAAGGATCAAAATCTATAGTCCATTTCAACAATTTCATAGAGATGCCATCCAAGAAGAGGACTTGCATAATCCTCTTCTTTAGCTAATTGAATCATTATGTGCCTACCATCCATGAGTCCAACTTTCCAAGCACCAACCAGCTTTAACTCATCAAAAAACTTCCTTATATCATCCATTTTAGGATGGCTGAATTGAAATTTGCCCACCAGGGTGAATTTTCTGGCCTCAGCCAAAGAGGTGATTTCCTGGTCAGAGAACACTGCAGCCACCTTGCCTCCTTTTCTACCTAAAGCTTTCACATAGGGGCAATCTCCTTTGCCAAGAGTAGCATCATGATAAACTTGGGGAAAAACAAGGTTCTCAGCATTTTGCAAAGTTTCAAAACCTTTCCCCACCACCTCAGCAAAAGTGGCTTTAGACCATTGGATATTAGTCTCTAAATCAATGGGAATGGGGGAGGCCATTAAGGGCAGCCACAGCAAAACTCAGGATGGGCAAACAGAGAAAAGAAAACCAATGTAATAGTAGCCGAAAAACTCCAAAGAGCAACAGCAGCAGAAAACAGAAATTTCAAACCAGTGAAAACCTCCAAAGGAGATGTAGCAGGGTGAAGAGACACAAAAACACAGTCATGGAGGATTAGTTGGAAGCCATGCAGCATCATTGCAGAAACCCTAGCAGAGCTAGGGAAGCAGCCGCCACCACCATTTCAAATTTCCCTTATATATATATATATATATATATATATATTAAATTATGTATAAATTAAATATATAAAATTAATATATAATAAATTTATAAGTTAAATATATAAATTTAATATTAATACATACATACTTACATACATACATACATACATATACATACTTACATACATACATTATGTATGTATGTATATATATATGTATGTATGTATGTATGTATGTATGTATGTATGTATGTATGTATTAATATTAAATTTATATATTTAACTTATAAATTCATTATATATTAATTTTATAAATATGTTATATATTAATTTTATATATTTAATTTATACATAATTTAAAATTAATTTATATATATAATTATATAATAAAATTAAAAAGGGTTTCAGTGGAAGGCTGAAGAAGGAGGGGCTCTGCTAGGGTTTTTGGCAGGATGAAGTGTTGTTGGGGTGGTTTCAGTGGAAGGTGCTGCAACTTTCTTCTTAAGGGAGCTATTTTTTTGTCTTTTATTGCCTTGGGAGTTAGCTTCTCACTCTCTTATTTCTAAGACTTTGGTGAGATTTATTGTTCCATTGGTGTCTTCTGGTTTTTTGTTTGCTTTCTCTGTTCTTCTGGTTTCTTCTGGTTTTGACCAGCTTCTTCTAGCTCTGGTGGTGGAATCCTTTTCCCCCTTTAGTGCTGGGTTATGTTGGTTTGGCCTTATCTGTGTGGTTTGGTCTGGATAAACCACACAAAGACTTTTTTAAATCTTTCCTTGTGGTTTGCTGGTGCTGCTATTTTAAGCTTGTGTTTTCTAGGGTTTATGGCTACCCCAATTGATATTGAAACTGATGTTCAGTGGGCTAAGGCCACTTATGCTGGGGTGGTTGGCAAATCAACTGCTTCCTAAGTGATCCTGAACACTTAGTCTTTCCACAGAAATTCCATGACACAGCTGCTGATAAGGGTAACAGCCCTTACATTCACTCTTTAGGTACTAAGGAAGGAGAACCAGTTATTTATTTCTCACCTCAAAAAATTCATAACCTAAATGATCAAGTAAAATTTACCTTAGTGGGAAAATTTCTTCTTGGCCACCCCAAAGTGGACTTAGTGAGGAATTACTTTGCTTCTTTTAAATTCAATGGAGATTTGAAGATTGGAATACTAGATGGAACACATCTTCTCATACAGCTCTCAGGGGAGGAAGACTATGCTAGACTATTTGCAAAATAAGCTCTTCAAATTAGAGGCACGACCATGAAATTTTGAAGTGGGATCCTGATTTTGACCCTAGTAAGGAACCTCCTATAGTTCCCCTATGGTTTAAATTACCTAGACCCTAAATAACTTTAATCTCAATGCTTTATTTAATATTGCAAGTGCAATAGGGAGACCTATGAAGGTGGATGCTCCTACATACAACAAAGCTAGACCTACCCTAGCTAGAATTCTCATTGAAAGAGATGTAACCCTCCCTGAAATCAAAAGGCTTTGGATTGGTAATGACAAAGAGGGATTCTGGCAGAAAGTGGTGTTAGAACAGAAGCCATACTACTGTCATCACTGCAGGATGTTTCGACACACCAAGGATAGATGTTTCAGGCTTCACCCTCCCCCAAAGAAGACTGTGGCAACTCAGGATAGGAATACTCAGCCTACTTCCCCAGAAATTACAGTTGGTGTGGAACCCTCTCCAACTGGGAATTTGGATGACATGTTGGATACACCCAGAAGCTCTACAGTTCCTTTTGGCTCCACTAATCCCACTAATATTTCCTCCAGACAAATCAGGGAGGAGGAGAACTAAATAAATAATATAACACCTCTATCTGTTTCATTAGATGAGTTTGTGAAATCCAAGGAGATCAACCAGAAAGCTACTCCTGTTATAGAATCCCCTAAGAAGAAAGATATAGCTGAGATGAAACACCTAATGGAAGAGGAATGGCAAACACAGAAATATAAGAAGAAGAAATAAGTTCTGTCAGAAGTTCAAAAATTAAGGGATGGAAATAATGGGCACACAGAAGCTCTGAAGATGGGAGGATCTCCTCCTTCTAGAGGAAGGAACAGATCAAGATCCCAGCCTTCTCCCCATAACAATCCCTCCAATGATTAATATTTTGTGTTGGAATATAAGGGGCATTGCCCATCCTCAGTCTCTAAGATGACCAATTTATCTTCACAAAAAATATAAACAGTGGTGCTTTGCTATACTTGAACATATGGTTCAGCAAAACTCACAGAGAATTATTAACAAATTCCTTGGTTTTTCTCACTATTCCAACAAAAATAATAAAATTTGGTTCTTTTGTAGGAAATAAATACAGTGGAGCATTATAATGGATCATCCACAGTTCATACACCTATCACTTCTTGTACAAGGCCATCTGGAGTATGCTACATTTATTTATGCTGGAAGTCTAAAAGTTGATAGACAGGACTTTGGGAGGGCTTACTTCTCATCAGCACTAATATGAACTCTCCATGGATGGTAGGTGGAGATTTCAATTGTATCACTAATGCAACTGAGAAATCTGGAGGGAGACCTCCCAACCTATCCAAAATGACTTACTTTAATGATCAAATTCTGCAGGCTGGTTTGTTTGATTTGGGATACCAAGGTCCTAAATTCACTTGGAAGAGGGGTCTCCTGTGGGAAAGACTTGACAGAATGTTAGTAAATGACCGCTGGCAAAAACACTACCTCCTTACTTTTGTTACCCACCTAACCCTAACTGGTTCGGATCATAGACCACTCCTTATATCCATAACTTCACCTAGTACTACCACACTCCACCCACCTTTCAGATACCTAAATATGTGGTGTACCCACCCCCTTTTCATCAACTGTTTTGCTTCGAAATGGATAGGAATGATCATAATGATCCTTTAATTAAGCTCAGCCTTCTTCATCAGAAAACCAGCAAAGCTTTGAGGAAGTGGGGTTGGGAGACTTTCGGAAATGTCTTTTCCAATGCCTTATCTGCTGAGAAGGAAGTTGAGAGACTTGAGGTTGCTGGTTAGAATAATACTGCCACTGAAACTAAGTTGCTTACTGCCCAGACTAATCTAAATAAAGCTATTGACATCCAAGATATGCTACTCAAACAGAAAGCTTCTATTAACATTTTTACTGAAGGGGACAGAAACACTAAGTTCTACCATGCTTACATAAGTTACAAGAGGAAGTGCAATACCATACGCTCCATTTATTCTACTGAGGGCAAATGGCTTAATGACAATGAACTTACATCTAAGGATGTTGTTAAGTACTACAACTCACTCCTGAACTCTTCTGTTGATCTCATTACTGATTATGAAGACTACTTTACTGAAGAATCAAGTTACACTAGTCAACTCAATCTCACTGAACTCCCTTCAGATGAGGAAATTTGGGAAGCCTTGAACACAATTGACAGCTCTAAAGTAGTTGGCCCTAATGGCTTTACTGCTGACTTATATAAAAAAGCCTGGCACATTAGTAAGAAGGAGGTAGGAGAGGCAATCAAGAGCTTCTTCAGAGGGGTTAATCTCCGTAGCTATTTTGGAGACACTTCTATTGTGCTAACCCCTAAAGGAGACTTGCAAAAGACTTAGGAATATTACAGGTCTATCAGCCTTACATCTGTCATAAGCAAACTCATAAGCAAGATCATAGTCAGAAGACTTCAACCCCATCTTGACAGGATTATCTATCCAAACCAAACTGCTTTCATTAAAGGAAGATCCATTAATGATAATGTGTTGTTGGCACAAGAACTCATTCTGGACTTAGATAAAATCAGTAGCGGGGGTAACCTAATTTACAAATTAGATTTTAAAAAGGCTTATGACACCATTGACTGTAATTTCATCTTGGGGATTCTTGCAGCTAGAGGTTTTCAACCAGAATTCAGAAAACTCATTCATAGGTGGCTTATAAACAACAATCACTCCATCCTTATCAATGGCCAACCTTGGGGTTCTTTCACTGCTACCAGAGGGCTCAAACAAGGTGACCCACTTTCTCCCACTATCTTTATAAGTGTTATGGATTACTTCTCTAGAATGCTTGACAGGAACATCCTCAACCAACAGTACTCCAGATTTCATCACAAATCCAATATAGTTATTTCCCACCTCATGTATGCTGATGATATCATGATATTTTCTAATGTACAAAAGATTGCAGTTAAGAAATTCTATAAATGTTTACAACAATTTCAGAAATATTATGGGATGGAGTTCTGCCCTACTAAATGCCAACTTATATTCAACAAGAGGGCTTCTTCCAATTGCAAGCATTGGGTCTCAAAGTACACTGGCTTCTCTACTGCTAGGGACCCTGTGAAATATTTAGGGGTCCAACTCACATGGGGGAGATCTAAAAGGACCCAATTTGATGAGGTATTTCAGAAAATACAGAAAACTTTATCCAGCTGGTCTCATTCTTTCTTGTTAAATGGGGGTAGATTTGCTCTCCTTAGAAGCATCTTAACTACATTCCCCTCCTATATTCTTCAAACCAACTACCTTAAGAAAGCATCCAAATTTAGTTGGAGAGAGTATTCAACAGATTCTTATGGGCAGGTTAAAGACAGCAGTTCCACTAGGCTTCATGGCAGAAGGCAGCTAAACTAATAGCAGAAGGTGGGCTGGATTCAAGGGTCTCCAACAAGTCACACAGATTAATTTCTGTAAGATGTGGATTCACTTCAGAACACAAACTTCCCTATGGGCCAAGTTCATGAATGGAAAGTATTGCAAGGGCCAGCATCCTTCCCTTATTACCAAGAAGTTGGGGGACTCTAGAATCTGAACTAATATGCTTAAAAGTAGAGATCTTGTTGAAGACATGTACACATGGGATTTGGGGAATGGCAAAGTGAGCTTTTGGCTTGACCACTGGTGCCCTAAGGACTGGCTTGCCCCCCCCCCCTTCAGATTTTAACCCTCAACTCTCAGTCTGTGATCTTTGGGATGGGTACTCCTGGGATGTTTCTAAGCTCCAATCCATTCTACATGAGCCTCACCTATCTCAAGTCACTAAGATTGTGTTTGATAAAGGCCAAAAAGAAAGGATTATATGGCATAGCTATGCTAATCAAAGCTTGACAAAAGCTATCTATGCTAAACTATGTGGATGGGATAAAGTCAATTGGGGTGAAGCCATTTGGAACAGATATCTATCCCCTTCCATATCCTTCTTTTGTTGGAGATTCTTCAACAACCTTTTGCCAATTGATGATATTCTTAAACTTAAGGGATTAAGAGGGCCTTCTAGATTCTATCTCTGTCTGAAATCTGAAGAGAATAATAACCACCTATTTTTTTAATTGTGAGTTTGCTCAAGAGGTATGGAAAGCACTCCTTACTAAGATTAAAGGTGAGTCTCAAAGATGGATGGCATAGCTGAAAAAGTAAACAAGGTGAGTCTATTGCTTTTATTGTGGCCTGGTTCTTATGGATGTGTAGGAACAGCAGCAAACATGAAGACATGATTATTCAACACAACAAGGTGACTAGAAACTGTGTTTCTTATTTAAACAAGTTGATCCAGCTCAAGAACTTCCCTAACATCAGCCTGCCTCAGACCAGTGCTATCAATAGTCACAACAATATTGAGACTGTAATTTGGCAACCTCCAGATTTTCAAACTATGAAAATTAACAATGATGGTAGCTTCTCTAAATGGGGTGCAGGGGTGGGGGGGATGTTCAGAAATTCCTCCAGCGAATGTATGTTATTCTTTCATGCTCCCACAGTGGCCAATGATGCTCTTGAAGCTGAGCTCATTGCTATTTACTGGGCCCTTACCTTTGCACAGAAAGCAACATGGCACAAATTGTGGATTGAGGTAGACTTTTTACAGCTGATCACCTTACTTACCACAGAGCAGCTATCCTCTTGGCATCATATATAATGGAAATAGAAAATTGGCAACCTTTACAAGAAGTTCACAGTTCAAATGTCTTTCATTTACAGGAAGGAAACCAACCTGCAAATTGGCTTGCCATACTAGGAATTTATGCTAACTCTATTTCAGTGGATACAAGGCCTCCCACCCCTCTTGCCCTCCTGCTTCATGGTGATAAGCTGGAGACTCCTCACCTCAGATTCAAGCCTAGTCAACTAAAAGAGCTTTAGTTTTCTGGGGCTTCTCCCATTTTCTCTTTACTTAGTTGTATTACACTCTTGTAGGCTTTTTTGAGGATTGGTTTCCCTCATTTTGTAAGAAGACCCCTCCATTGGAACTTTTTGTACTACTTTTAATGTTCAACATGTAGGGAGCCGACTAATGCTCCTTCCNATATATATATATATATATAAGAAGATAATGGCAGGGTTTAGATTTGCTCTGCTAGGTTTTGCGAGCTGATGGGTTCCTGCTGGTGGTGGTGTTTGGGACTGCTGGACAGAAGCTTCAAGTCTTTGCTGGTAGAGGTAAGAAGGGAGTTTTGGATTTGGGCAAAGAGTTTACTACTCACTGGTAAGGTTACTGTTACATTGGCTTTGGAATTGATATCTTTGGGTTTTCCCTCTGGTTTCTCCTCTGGTTGTTTGGAAAGAGGACAGAAATAACTTCTTTTCTGTTAATAGAGTTTCTACCCATTGAGGTGGAAGTTAATGCTTAATGGGCACACACTACTTAGTGGTTGGGAATGGACAGCAGCTTCCCCAAACTTTTGATCATTTTATTTTTCCATAAGCTCTTCATGATGCAGCTGTTGGAAAAGGGTCTTGCCCCTACATCCCCTGGGTTTAAAAGAAGGTGAACCAGCCATTCTATTTACCCTTGCGGAAATTCAGTCTTTAAATGATAAAATCAGATTCACTATTGTTGGAAAACTTCAGTTTCGACACCTAAAGATGGATAATGTTAGAAAATTCTTTGAAGAATTACATCTTACTAGACCATGGAAGCTGGGTTTAATGGATGGCAAGCATCTTCTAATTAAATTAGAAAATGAAGAAGATTATGCTAGAATTATGGCCAAACAGTCCTACTTATTACTGGCACCCCAATGAAGTTGATTAAGTGGACCCCTTATTTTGACCCAAGTAAGGAACCTCCTATTGTTTCTATATGGTTCAAACTGCCTAATCTTCCAATCCAATTTTATCATCTATTTAATATTGTTCGTGCTCTATGCTGCCCTTTGAAAGTGGATGCCCCAACATATAACCTTGCAAGACCTGTTGGGGCTAGAATTTTAGTAGAAAGGGATATAACACTCGCAGATGTGCATAGAGTGTGGATTAACACAAAAGATGAAGGCTTTTGGCAAAAAAAATTGTGGTAGAACAAAGACCTTATTATTGCCCTCATTGTAGAATGTTTGGGCATACTTTAGAGAAATGTTATAGGCTTCATCCTCCTGCTAGAAAGGCTTTTAGACCTCAAAGAGGAGGTGTTGCTAATCAGATGGGAAATCCTCTCCCTCCTGATAAAGGTAACACAACTTTACAAGGTGCTAAGGAGGTGGCTCAACAAGTAATATAAGATAGTAATTTGGTTCAAGAGAATGCTTCTGTTCTAAACCAAATACCTGATCAAGGAGAGCACACAAAAGTTCAATATGCTATGGAGGTGGATCAACCAGCAATACCAATTAGAAATCTGGAACAAGGGAATAATTTAGGTTTAAATCAAACAATAACAGAAAATGATAATATCAGAATTGAAGAAACACAGAAGGTCATGGCAATAGTGAAGAAAGTCAATTAGATATCAATCCTCACAAGGCTGATGACCCTGCCATAAATCTGATGACAGATACACTTACAGAAGAATGGCAGGTTCAAAAAAGTCAAAAAAAGAAAAAAAAAGTAGAATGGAACCAAGACATGTGCAGGTAGCTCTCTCTACTGATGGAACTCCCTCTCTTCAACCTATAGATATGTATCCTAGAACTAGAGGAAAAGGGAGAACCTTTTAACAATGATTAAGTTCTTATTCTAGAATATCAGGGGTATTGCCCACCCCTCTTCTCTTAAGCGATTAATTTATTTGGTTAGATCTCATAAAGTATGGTGCTTTGTTGTTTTGGAACCTATAGTCACAAAGCATTTTCAAAGCATTATCAAAAAGTTTCCTAAATTCACTCATTTTGCTAATTCAAATAACAAGATCTGGCTTTTTGCTAGGTCTGAACTTTAGTGGAATGTACTTCAAAATCACTCTCAATTCATCCATATCCAATTTTCTATTGGGGCCCAAGTGGGTTATGCCACTTTTATTTATGCTAGTTGTACTGTTAGCCATCAGATTACCTTATGGTCTGATTTACTGCAAATTAGTCAATCTATCAACTCCTTTTGGATTCTGGGGCAGATTTTAACTGTGTTGCCACACCTGCTGAAAGAAGAGGGGGTAGACCCCCTCTTAGATCCTCAGTGATTAGATATAATGATTTTCTCTCTAAAGCTGCCTTATTTGATTTGGGTTATCAAGGTCCTAATTTCACTTGGAGGAGGGGTTCAATGTGGGAAAACTTGATAAAATGTTGAGAAACTCAATATGGCTTCAGACCTTTCCATTTACTGTTGTTTCTCAGCTTGCTATGTCTGGCTCAGATCATAGGCCTCTTATGTGCTCTATTCAAAATGTTGAATGCCTTAAGAAATCCCCTTTTAGATTTCAAAATATGTGGGTCTCCATCCTAACTTTCTTGGGGAAGTAAAAAAAAGTGTGGATTACTGATAATGAGAAGAATCCCTGGATCAACCTGTGGCATCTCCAAAAAAATGTTGCTTCTCTGCTTAAGAAGTGGAATTCAAACAACTTTGGGAATTTTAATGACAACTTGAAGGCTGCCGAAGATAAGGTTCTTGCTATGGAGATAGACTTTCAAAGGGGAGAGTATTCTGAAAATGATTTGCATAAAGCCAATGAATAACTTCTCATGCGAATTAATTATTTTGAAAGCTTTCTGAAACAAAAAGTAGCTGTCACAAAATTTACTGAGGGAGATAGGAATTCCAACTACTATCATGCTTGTATTAAATACTAGAGGAAGTGTGACATGATCCTGTCTAGTACTAATTANGGGAAAGACTTGATAGAATGTTGGGAAACTCAGTATGGCTTCAGACCTTTCCTTTTACTGTTGTTTCTCACCCTGCTGTGTCTGGCTCAAATCATAGGCCTCTTATGTGCTCTATTCAAAATGCTGAATGCCCTAAAAACTCCCCTTTTAGATTTCAAAATATGTGGGTTCTCCATCCTGACTTTCTTGGGGAAGTCAAAAAAGTGTGGATTACTTATAATGAGAAAAATCCCTGGATCAACCTGTGGCATCTCCAAAAAAATGTTGCTTCTCAGCTTAAAAAGTGAAATTGGAACAACTTTGGTAATGTTAATGACAACTTGAAGGCTGCCCAAGATAAGGTTCTTACTATGGAGACAGGCTTTCAAAGGGGAGAGTATTCTGAAAATGATTTGCATAAAGCCAATGAAGAACTTCTCGTGCAAATTAATTATTTTGAAAGCTTTCTGAAACAAAAAGCTGCTATCACCAAATTTACTGATGGAGATAAGAATTCCAGCTTCTATCATGCCTGTATTAAATACAGGAGGAAGTGTAACATGATCATGTCTATTACTAATTCTGAAGGGAATTGTCTATCTGATGCTAAGGCTATTGCACAAGATGTTGTCAATTATTTCCATAACCTCTTCAGTACTCAACCAGTTTCCAGACCTCAAATTAATGTTGAACTTTTGGCTGGCTGTAAGGAATATGTCCAAAGCTTGGAGCTAACAAATATTCCTCTTGAAGGATAAATTAAAGCAGCATTGGAGTCTATTGATGGGAAAAAGGTGGCTGGACCAGATGGTTTTACTACAAACTTCTATAAAAAATCTTGGCCTCTTATTAGTGGGGACTTTATTGCTGCTGTTCAAGAATTTTACAGAGGTGTGGATCCTCCAAGATACTTCACTGCTTCTACTATCACATTGATTCCCAAGAATCAGATTAGGAAAAGCTAGGGAGTATTCAGACCTATTAGCCTTACCAATGTGGTATCCAAAGTAATAAGTAAAATTATTGTCACAAGGCTTCAACCACACCTACAACAGTTTATTAGCAATAACCAAGTAGCTTTTGCTAAAGGCAGAAATATCACTGAAAATATTCTACTTGCTCAAGAACTTCCACTGGATCTAGATAGAAAGTGTAGAGGCAGTAATGTTATCTTTAAGTTGGACATTAAAAAAGCCTATGACTCCATCAATTGGGACTTCATTTTGGAAACTTTGGTTGTCAGGGGCTTTTCTAAAGATTTCAGAAATTTGATCAGGAGATGGCTTAAATGTAACAATCACTCTGTGTTAATCAATGGGCAAAGCCATGGGTTCTTCACTGTAACTAGGGGCATCAAACAAGGGGACCCCTTGTCACCAACTATCTTTATTTTGGCTATGGATTATTTATCAAGATTTCTGAAACATATGTTTACTACATATCCTTATTTGGCCTATCATCACAGATCTAATGTTAGTGTGAGTCACCTGTCCTATGCTGATGATATTATCATTTTCTCCAGGGCTACAAAGATTGCTATTAAGAAGCTTTATCAAGGGCTTAAATACTTCCAACAAATTTCAGGTATGGAACTTAACAAACAAAAATGACAGATCTTTACTAGCTCTCATATTTTTCCACAGATAAAGCATTGGATTTTTCAGTATACTGGGTTTAGTCTTGCCAATTTGCCAATCAAGTGCTTGGGGGTTCAACATATTAAAGGAAGAACCAAGCAAACTCAATTTAATGATGTCATTGATCATATCCAAGCTCAACTACAATGCTGGACAAACTCCTTCATCTCCAATGGTTGAAGAATAACTCTTCTTAAAAGCATCTTGATTATCATTCCTTTCTATGCTCTCCAAATGTTTACAATGAAAAAAAGAACTCAAGTGTTGCTGGGGAGAATGTTCAATAAATTCCTGTGGGCTGGAAAGAAAAAGTAGATTCATTGGTTACCATGGCAAAAACTCTGTAAACCTCTTCATCCTGGTGTTCTGGGGTTCAAAGACTTCCAACAACTAAGCTTCATCAAACTTTGTAAGATTTGGATAAAATTTAGGGCCCATAACAGTCTTTGGGCTCTTCTTATGAAAGGGAAATATTGCAGATCTATACATCCTAGTCTGGCTACAAAAAAGCTTGGTGATTCTAGACTTTGGAATAAATTATTGGAGATCAGAACTCAAGCTAAAGAGTTGTTTATTTGGAAACTAGGAGAAGGTCAAGTTAACTTTTGGTTAGAAAAATAGACTTGGAATGGTGAACAACTTCATTGCTCTTCCCCTAACCCCAATTATAAATCTAAGGTGAAGGAATATTGGTCTAATAACCAATGGAATTGTAACATGCTGAATACTATTTTAAATGATAAACAGTTACAATGGGTAAAGAACATCTCTTTCTGCCCTGAACAAAAAGACAAAATGGTTACTAAGCAAGTTGCATCACAGAAGTTGTCTGCTTATATATTTCAAAACTTCTACAAGTGGCAACCTGTCTTGTGGGGTAAAATTATCTGGTGTAAGTGGTTGACCCCCTCTATGTCCTTTTTTCTGCTGAAGACTTTGGCAATCCTTGATTCCAGCTGATGACATTTTGAAAATGAAAGGACTAAGGGGCCCTTCTTGTTGTTACCTATGTAATGTGGAGGAAGAAACCTTAGACCACCTATTTTTCTCTTGTCCTTTCTCTCAAAGGATTTGGTCTAATCTTTTAAGGCAGTTAAATATTGATACCTTTAAAGTCAAATGGGATATATTCTTCTACTGCTAGAAGGAATGGCAAGATGCTAATTTGTTGATTATTCCTTGCATAGTAGCCTGGTTTCTCTAGATAAGTAGAAATCAAGCTAAGTTTGAAGATTCCAAACCATTAGATAAGACTGTGGTGTTCAATTGCACTTCATATATGCAAAAAATTATTAAATATCAGCACTTCCCTAATCTATTTATGGATTGGAGGTCTAATGTGAAAATTCAGCAGATATACAAGCCAACTTTGGTTCTTTGGACCCCTCCTCCTTTAGGTTGGCTAAAAGTAAACACTGATGGAAGCTTTACTAGTGAATCATCTGGGTTTGGGGGAGTGTTCAAAAACTCCCTAGGGAAGTGTTTGATATACTTTTCCTCACCAACTTGGTCTATTGATGCATTGGAAACTGAAATGATAGCAATATACTGGGCTATTTATTTTCCTAACCAATGTAAGATCAACAATTTGATTATTGAATCTGACTCCAGCATGTGCGTAAGGATACTGCAAAAGAAAGTGGAACCTCCTTGTATATTCTCAGATGGATTAACAAACTTAAGCAATTCCTGAATAATGTAAGAGTTAAGCTTCAGCAAATTTTGAGAGAAGGTAACGGTCCTGCTCACTGTTTAGCTACCTTGGGGAGAAATACTGAAAAAATTTTAGTTGGATCTATTCCTTCACCTCAACTAGATTTTCTATTACATGGAGATAGTTTAGTTATTCCTTACCTTCATAGTTAGTAAGTTTTTGTCCACACACACACACACACACAC